>JAHQIW010004287.1:0-55153 GCA_019055375.1 Parelaphostrongylus tenuis | reverse complement strand
AACTCGCAAGAAACGACAAAACCTTAGGTGTCCCGTAATCGTGAAAAAAGGGCGGGTTCTTAGCACCATATCCTCGTACGGACAAATCATCCCTAGGTGTCCCGTAATCGCGGAAAAGAACAGATCTTTAAGGACCTCGTATTCGAAAGGAAGATCCTTAAGTAGCCCGTGACCGGGAAAAAAAGGCACGTCCTGAAAAATCTTTACAGGATCTTTTGATCTTTTGATCGTGAGAAAAGAACGGATCGCCAGATACCTTGACCTCGTAAGAAAGGACAGATCCTTGGGTACCCTGTAATCGTGTAAAAAGAACGGGTTCTTAGTACCACATCCTCGTAAAGCCAAACCCTTAGGCGCGTCGTAATTGTAAAGGCCAGATCTTTAGGGACCTCGTATCCGTAGGAAAGGAACAGATCGTTGGATTCCCCCTCCTCCTAAGGAAAGACAGATCCTTAGCTACGCCGTTTTTTTGTGAAAAAGGGCATATCCTTAAGGAACTCTCACTCGTAAGAAAAGCACACATGGTCGAATACTTTCTCTTCGCAGGAATCCCCAAGTACCCCGTTCTTGAAAAAAAAATGACAGACCCTTAGGAACCCCGTCAAGGACAGGTCCTTAGGCCCCGTAAGGACAAACCCCTAGGTACCCCCATAATCGTGAAATTGACAGATCTTTAGGGACCTCGCATCCGTGAGAAAAGAACAGATCGTTGGATTCCCCGTCCTCCTGAGAAAGGACAGATCCTTAGCTACCCCGTTTTTCGTGAAAAAAGGCATATCCTTGAGGAACTCATCCTCGTAAGAAGAGCACAGATGGTTAGATACTTCCTCTTCGTAGGAATCCTTAAGTATCCCCTTCTTGAGAAAAATGACAGACCCTTAGGAACCCCGTCTTCGTAAAAAAGGACAGGTCCTTAGTCTCCGTGAGGACAAACCCCTAGGTACCCCCATAATGGTGAAAATGACAGATCTTTAGGGACCTTGTCCTTGTAAGAAAAGAATAGATCGTTGGATTCACCGCCCTCCTAAGAAAGGACAGTCCTCAGCTACCCCGTAGTCGTGTAAAAAGGGCATATCCTTGAGGAACTCACACTCGTAAGAAAAGCACAGATGGTCGGATACTTCCTCTTCGTAGTAATCCCTAAGTACCCCGTTCTTGAAAAAAAAATGACAGACCCTTAGGAACCCCGTCAAGGACAGGTCCTTAGGCCCCGTAAGGACAAACCCCTAGGTACCCCATAATCGTGAAATTGACAGATCTTTAGGGACCTCGCATCCGTAAGAAAAGAACAGATCGTTGGATTCACCGCCCTCCTAAGAAAGGACAGATCCTTAGCTACCCCGTTTTTCGTGAAAAAGGGCATATCCTTGAGGAACTCACACTCGTAAGAAAAGCACAGATGGTCGGATACTTTCTCTTCGTAGTAATCCCTAAGTACCCCGTTCTTGAAAAAAAAAGACAGACCCTTAGGAACCCCGTCAAGGACAAGTCCTTAGGCCCCGTAAGGACAAACCCCTAGGTACCCCATAATCGTGAAATCAAGAGATCTTTAGGGACCTCGTATTCGTAAGAAAAGAACAGATCGTTGGATTCCCCGTCCTCCTGAGAAAGGACAGATCCTTAGCTACCCCGTTTTTTCGTGAAAAAGGGCATATCCTTGAGGAACTCACACTCGTAAGAAAAGCACAGATGGTCGGATACTTTCTCTTCGTAGTAATCCCTAAGTACCCCGTTCTTGAAAAAAAAATGACAGACCCTTAGGAACCCCGTCTTCGTAAAAAAGGACAGGTCCTTAGTCTCCGTGAGGACAAACCCCTAGGTACCCCATAATCGTGAAATTGACAGATCTTTATGGGCCTCGTATCCGTAAGAAAAGAACAGATCGTTGGAATCCCCGTCCTCCTAAGGAAAGACAGATCCTTGGCTATCCCGTTTTTGTGAAAAAGGGCATATCCTTAAGGAACTCACACTCGTAAGAAGAGCACAGATGGTTAGATACTTCCTCTTCGTAGGAATTCTTAAGTATCCCCTTCTTGAGAAAAAATGACAGACCCCTAGGAACCCCGTCAAGGACAGGTCCTTAGGCCCCGTAAGGACAAACCCCAAGGTGCCCCATAATCGTGAAATTGACAGATCTTTAGGGACCTCGTATCCGTAAGAAAAGAACAGATCGTTGGATTCCCCGTTCTCCTGAGAAAGGACAGATCCTTAGCTACCCCGTTTTTCGTGAAAAAGGGCATATCCTTGAGGAACTCACACTCGTAAGAAAAGCACAGATGGTTGGATACTTCCTCTTCATACGATTCCCTGGGTGTCCTGTTCCTGAGAAAGAATGGCAGACCCTTGGGTACCCCGTCTTCGTAAAAAAAGGACAGGTCCTTAGTCTCCGTGAGGACAAACCCCTAGGTACCCATAATCGTGAAAATGACAGATCTTTAGGGACCTCCTATCCGTAAGAAAAGAACACATTGTTGGATTGCCTGTCCTCCTGAGAAAGGACAGATCCTTAGCTACCCTGTAATTGTGGAAAAAGGGGATATCCTTAAGGAACTCACACTCGTAAGAAAAGCACAGATGGTCGGGTACTTTCTCTTCGTAGTAATCCCTAAGTACCCCGTTCTTGAAAAAAAAATGACAGACCCTTAGGAACCCCGTCAAGGACAAGTCCTTAGGCCCCGTAAGGACAAACCCCTAGGTACCCCATAATCGTGAAATCAAGAGATCTTTAGGGACCTCGTATTCGTAAGAAAAGAACAGATCGTTGGATTCCCCGTCCTCCTGAGAAAGGACAGATCCTTAGCTACCCCGTTTTTCGTGAAAAAAGGCATATCCTTGAGGAACTCATCCTCGTAAGAAGAGCACAGATGGTTAGATACTTCCTCTTCGTAGGAATCCTTAAGTATCCCCTTCTTGAGAAAAAATGACAGACCCTTAGGAACCCCGTCTTCGTAAAAAAGGACAGGTCCTTAGTCTCCGTGAGGACAAACCCCTAGGTACCCCATAATCGTGAAAATGACAGATCTTTAGGGACCTCCTATCCGTAAGAAAAGAACACATTGTTGGATTGCCTGTCCTCCTGAGAAAGGACAGATCCTTAGCTACCCTGTAATTGTGGAAAAAGGGGATATCCTTAAGGAACTCACACTCGTAAGAAAAGCACAGATGGTCGGGTACTTTCTCTTCGTAGTAATCCCTAAGTACCCCGTTCTTGAAAAAAAAATGACAGACCCTTAGGAACCCCGTCAAGGACAAGTCCTTAGGCCCCGTAAGGACAAACCCCTAGGTACCCCATAATCGTGAAATCAAGAGATCTTTAGGGACCTCGTATTCGTAAGAAAAGAACAGATCGTTGGATTCCCCGTCCTCCTGAGAAAGGACAGATCCTTAGCTACCCCGTTTTTCGTGAAAAAGGGCATATCCTTGAGGAACTCACACTCGTAAGAAAAGCACAGATGGTCGGGTACTTTCTCTTCGTAGTAATCCCTAAGTACCCCGTTCTTGAAAAAAAAATGACAGACCCTTAGGAACCCCGTCAAGGACAAGTCCTTAGGCCCGTAAGGACAAGTCCTTAGGCCCCGTAAGGACAAACCCCTAGGTACCCCATAATCGTGAAATCAAGAGATCTTTAGGGACCTCGTATTCGTAAGAAAAGAACAGATCGTTGGATTCCCCGTCCTCCTGAGAAAGGACAGATCCTTAGCTACCCCGTTTTTTCGTGAAAAAAGGCATATCCTTAAGGAACTCATCCTCGTAAGAAGAGCACAGATGGTTAGATACTTCCTCTTCGTAGGAATCCTTAAGTACCCCCTTCTTGAGGAAAAATGACAGACCCTTAGGAACCCTGTACCTTCGTAAAAAAAGGACAGATCCTTAGTCCCCATAATCGTGAAAATGACAAATCTGTAGAGACCTCGTCCTAGCACAAAAAAAACAGATGGTTAGGTCCTCATCGTGTGAAAAAAGGTAAAATCCTTAGGAGCCTCGCTCATGCAAAATTTTTTTATCCTCATTTTTAACATATTTAGATGAAAAATTTGGAAGAAGCTCTCCGTCTCGGCCCAATTTCTTGTATTCACCGAAGTGAGACACCTGGGATAGTTGCTCTCAATGCTTCTCCACCAAAAGAAAGAGGGTTACGTTGCATGAGGAAAGTAAGAAAGAAGGGAAAGAAAGCAAAAGGAGGAAACGAGGAAAGGAGGAAAAGAGGAAAAGAGGAAAGGAGGAAAAGAAGGAAAAGAGGAGAGGAGGAAGGGAGGAAAGGAGGAAAAGAGGAAAGCAAGTAGAACAGAGGAGGGAGAAAACGGGAGCGTCACTGAAAAGTCAGTGGGGAGGACTGCCTCTTCAAAACTGCTTCACCAGAAATTTGAATATCGGTTCGTAAATCACCCCACGCAAAAATGCACAAACCGGCATTACAGTACGCAATATGTCCTAGAGGTGAAAACTTAATTTATCCTTGCTTCTGGCGCGTACTGAGATGGCTTTTTCAGAAAACAAGCACAGTATTGAAATTACCGTTCCTTATGCTATTGGATAGAGCGCATGTGGCGCAGTGGTTAGAGGTGCTTTGCGTCGCACACGAGGTCAATGGTTCGATCTCGCGCTCATGACTCACCAAGCCATCCATCCCTCCGGGGTCGGTAAATTGGTACCAGACAGGTTTCTCAGACTTGCCTGAGAGATAAGCAGCACTGACTCGGTTCAGCGGGAGGCCACCGCGAGTCATTGTAAAGGCCAGATATGCATTCAATCACCTCAAACGAACTTAGAAATTGAAGTCGAATGCATGGCGCATCCCTCAGGGATTGATCAACGCCGAGAGCTTTATCCTTTATGCTATTGGATGATTATTGTAAGTTGACGTGAAATTCCGTTTTTACGGTGAAAACAGCGACTAAATACCAGTGGTATCTATAGAGTACACACCGTCCGAGTGGGTCGCGAGCACTCAAAATCGTGGTGATGTAGACAGAGTCTCAATCCAAAGTGAGAAGAGCGCTCTAGTAAGCCCTACTACAAAGTTAAATACGCGGCGAAAGGCCACAGATTCGCAGGAATTAACGCTTTCGGGCCGTGAACCTATGGCCTCTTCATCATATTTGACTGGATACTCTAAACGGTCTGCTGCACCTCCTCTGCATCTCTGACTCCCCAGAGTGCTGCGCCTAACAATGGCACGCTGGGAGTTAGAGATGCGGAGGAGATGGAGGAGACAATTCAGAGTTGCTAGTTTCAGATACAGGGGCCGTGGGTTCACGCTCCCGAAAGGGTATATTACAGTGCGAATATCACCTCAGGACTGATTAGTTTTGCTAGCTCATGCACTTCGTTCGCTTTGCATGATATGGTGCAGCCGATTTGCGACTACAGGTCGGTCCATGAGAGCACATTCTAGGAGATAACCCGAAGAACGTTCACGGTTTGGATGTGAAGATTTCGTTCCATCGCGTTTGATCCGTGGTTTGTGAGTGGAAACCTCTGAAACCTCTCTCTCTGTCTTTCTCTCTGGTGGCCACACCATTCATTGAATTTATCGTAGTGACGGCTGATCGCCAAAATCAATGTGGAGTTAGGTTCCGAAGACCTAAGGTGCTTAAAACCAGCTAGTACGTTGTGATCACCAATTGAACTGCAAAAGAATTCGTTCGAGTCTCCTGTGGGGGGGGGGGGGGCGGCTTGCGGATTTCTTCACGTGGTTGAAGAGTCAGCTTACGTCTGTGCTGCATAGTAGAGCACTGAGAGGAGCGCCACACCGGAAAGGATAACACGGGATTCCTAGTCCGTTTGGTGATCGATGGCTTCTTTGCGAGGCTCGAGTAAGGCCCATGCCGTTCTTTTTCTTTGGTCTGATCCTCCCTCGTGTTGTTCCGAATGTTGATTGAACGTCCAAGATACACCTATGAGGTGGTGGTCTCCGTGATCAGAGAATCACCCACTTAATCTGTTCACCAACCACTACACTTGTTTTTCTCATGAGCTGGACGTTTGTCCTGTTCATATGAAGTCCATTGTTTTTCCCGCTTCGAAGACGTCATTGAGCCCTGTTTTTTCTCTTCAGTGGCACTCCACAAGAAGGTAACGATGTGATCCCCAAAACGAAGACCCGATAGGAATTTTCTCTTAACACGTTCGCCCTTCTCGTTCAAATTGAGCAACTTCGATATACACTGCTGCGTGAAAGTAAACAGCCTGGTTTTTCATTTCGAGTGTTTTCTTGAGACCGCAGCTCAAATTTCAATATGCCTGATAATTCTTTTTTGAGCCACGGATGTCAGTGGTCTATCGAAGAGGGCTGACTTATAGAGCACGATACACGTGTTTCGAACTTGCGATCTCGTCAGTCGGGCAGTTACCCTTTCTCGTCTTTTGCCAATCTTGTGTGGGTGCTCCAGTCCCCACACTAATAGTTAACGACGGCGAACGTTTTACACTCTATGTCCACTGAAATTATCACCGAACAATGAGTTTGTGCATTCGATTTTCTTGGATAGTATATTTAATATATCATATCTTTCGCTTCGAGTGTTTTCTTAAGACCACACTTCAAATTTCAGTATGCCTGGTAATAATTTTTGAGCCACGCATGTCAGTGCTCTATCATAGTCTAGGTGATTTGGTGTCACCTTGTCGAATCTCCAAGCCCAGCGAGTGTGTGAGGGACTGATGGCTGAGATATATTTTTGGGCTACAGGTTAGATAATATTGGTGATTAGTAATATGCTCCTCAGAATGTGTATCACACGTAGTTACGAAGATCGCCTCGGTCACGCTTTTCTGGTAAGACAACTGTGAGCAATATCCTCCGCTGACTTGAGATTTTTTATTCCTGAAGATATAATGTTGTATAACTTGAAAGAAGTACATGTAGATTGTGGCCTCTAACTCGAAGAAAGACGGTGGTGATTTTATCGAATAAAGGAGCAGTGTCCCAGTTCCTCTACTCATGCTTTTCATCACATCTTGAACCTCGGTGAATAGAATCGAAGACATTTTTTCTGTTGGAAATTTCAGGGTCTGAGACGGGATATGTGGAGCGGAAACGACTGGTATAAGACTATCCTGTCATCATTTCGATATCAATGCGGATATAGTGATAGTCACATCTTCGTTTATCACTGGGGATAGCGGAAATGAAAGTTGGAAGGATTTCAACGGCATTTTGTCAGGCTCGATCTTCTTTGAGCTTCTTTCAATAACTTCATTTGCCCATACCAGGATCCTCTCATATTGTTATTCAGGGATCCTCTATTACTGACATTTATTATTAGCCTCGTTGGGTGTGTTGCAATGTGATAGAGGTCCAGTTCGATTCCTTTGTCGAGCAACTCCTCAGTGGTGAGTTTCTACGGAAGAGACCGACAGCGTACAAGAGCCCTACAAAACGGTGTCCGCTCTCGTTTCGTTCTCCCGTTTCGAATTCTCTCATTGTAATTTATTTTTGCCATTTAGAAGAATTTTCAATTTAAATGGGGATGTACACATGGCAGAGGTCAGTCAAAGATATTAAGTGAACTCGACCTGAAGAGGAATAGACAACGTTCTTTATTTTGTGAAGAATATTGCCTATGGACAAATGACATGCTGTTCATTGACATCTACAGGGAAATTTTTACCATGGAATGAGAACTTTTGATCTAACCTCAATAATAATCAGGATCCTGATAGGAAACATAACAAATCTCACTCGTAAATAGACATCGAACAAGCTAAGAAGGGAGAATAAACAGCTCCACAAGACAATGACAGATGATAAAACGAGGTCGCCCATAGTAACCTATACTTCGATAAAGTGTCACATTAAAATGTTCTCTCAATTTTATTTTTGATAGGAGTACAAATTTTGCGAATGATTCTGTAGATAAAACAGGATTTTACGTACAATATTGAACGGCATTGGTTTTTGATGAGTAATTCGTCAGTTGTCTACTATCATAGAACTCAAACAGAATTTATTAATTCCACCGCTTTCAGCGGTTGAGTGATCTACACTTCAACCGATGATGTAGAGTGATGTGCAAAGCATTTGCGATAGGCAGGATTTGAACCCGCATTTCACCCAATCTGAGAGCGCGTTCTCTATCCCTTGCACCACCGATGCCTGTTTTGACACCACTCTTTCAACGCTACAAGCATCTATCTGTCAACAACCAACCGTCAGTGGTATGACACGAGTAGTCGCTATCGAGACTGAACCCAGTGACACTGACAGATATTCAGTATTGGACTGGGTAGACAGTGTGTCAAAATAGGCGTCGGTGGTGCAAGGGATAGAGAACGTGCTCTCAGATTGGGTGAAATGCGGGTTTAAGTAAAGTACCGCCTAAAGCTAATATTTGGGCATCACTCTACATCATCGGATATCGCGGAACTCTGCGTTCTGTGTATTTGACCAGTGCAAAGAAAAATGACATGATTGAGGAATTGAACAACAGATTCACATACCCACCAAAAAGTGCGGAAGAAAATTGTGCGCAGTAGAAATGAAGTCATTCAAAATTCTTTATATTTAACCGCCTTTAGCGGTAGTAAAATGTTATATTATATCCACTGATGAGCGCATGTGGCGCAGTGGTTAGAGGTGCTCTGCGTCGCACACGAGGTCAATGGTTCGATCTCGCGCTCATGACTCACCAAGCCATCCATCCCTCCGGGGTCGGTAGATTTGTACCAGACAGGTTTCAAACTTGTCTGGGAGATAAGCAGCACTGACTCGGTTCAGCGGGAGGCCACCGCGAGTCATTGTAAAGGCCAGATATGCATTCAATCACCTCAAACGAAGTTAAAAATTGAAGTCGAATGCATGGCGCATCTCTCAGGGATTGATCAACGCCGAGAGCTTTATCCTTTTATCCTTTTATCCACTGATGAAGAATGATGTGTAAAAACATTTGCGTCTGATGGGAACATTCAAATGCGCCAGGTTATCCTTGTTGCTTCTGTTTTCCTATGCGTATCGTTCGACAGATGTAAGGGAATAAAGTGAATATTAATACATTTAAAAGCAGTGGGCACCAGTAATTTCATAAATAGTTTGCTGTGAGAATTGCTGTAGATAGCGATATGGCACATTGGCAAGAGGTGCCTCGCAAACAACATGTTTCGTTAGTTCGCCTGTTCAATCCTGTGTTCCAGGCAAAAACAAAAAGTAAAAACATATTAGTTTGATATTCTAAAATTGTATTGATTACTAGTGTCGAGACTGAATGACGGCCAATCTGAGAACATTATCATTATTGTCTACATTGTCAGGCTTCAATATATGCCGCAGTTCTGGTAACCCTTTTCACTATCTTCTTACTTTCGTACGTGCCGTCAACAAGTTGTTTTACATCTTCGTATGTTGTTCGTGTTACACCTCCCGAAAATCCGGACGTTCTCTACTAGAGCGTGTCCATCTCTTTGACATAGACATTTGGCTTAAAATTCATTTCCGTGTTCCGAATCTAAGGCTCATATGTAGACGGCGTAGAGATAGAATGTACGGACAACATTTGTGCAGCCGAATGAGAGATATTCGGTCTATTGCGGGGTTGCTCTGGCCCACTGAGTTTACGGCGCCCAGATGTTCTGTACATAGATTTCAAAGTAATCTTGAAGACAATTTATTATGGACTCTTTCTAGCTTGGGTGGCCGTACTAGGCTTAGAGCGCTGCTGTATGTCGCATTATGACAAGATAAAACATCTACGATGTAACTGTGAACCAGTGATCGGTAGGGTCTCAGTTAGAATATAGGTTAGTTCAATGACTTTGTGTTTTTGTTTACTGTTTCATCATAGATAACACTATCACTGAAATTATTTTCATTATAAAACAGAAGTGGGTCTCATTGTTGTACTTCCACTTCCGACATTCGGTCACCTTCAGTGAGTTGAATCATTCAGGTTATCTGAAACGTTTGATCAATAGTTTCCGATTAATGGGACTAAATTTCGATTGCCATTGTATTTCTTTAGTAATAAATGGTGATGCATAGGAAATGTCGCACATTGGGAACCTACCGCAATAGTTCTGCTTTGGAACTTGTAATGGCGTCGAACCCGCATTTCTCCTTTTCGCGATCACCCAGCGTACTATCGAACTATTCGCTCTGCCTTTCCCTATACCGTCTTCCAGCCGTATTGGTGGTATAAGCAATCACTCGCAAAAAGAACTGACCTGGAAAGCAGAATTGATGTTCAATCCACTCAAGCCGAAGCTTACAATGATGGGAATGATTGCTGCCGCTCATCTAGTAGCGAGTAGAATTTCAAATGTCCAAGGAATTGAACTATTTGGGATATCTGTTTGTTGACGTTTGAGATTTTAGACTTTTGTATTCCTCCGAAATTAGTTGTAACACCAGCATCAGCATACTTCGAAAAATATATCATAATAACTTTGGTGAGGCCTGCATCATCAAGACAAGGGCATGTCTATTTTTTGGCGTTCGCTTGTTTGTGATGAAGAGGTGCGTAACGATCTGCAAAATGATTGTCTTAGTTATCGCTGATATCAGATTATCACAATTACGCTTATCGAAAGAGAGAATTTCCAATATTCGCAAAAACACTCCAAAAAGTTCCCGGATTACGATTGATTATCAAACGATTATGATTACTGATTAATTATTATCAAAAGGTTGACTACACATATTGAGTATCTGTCACCGAAATTGGGTTCAATGTCGATATATGCTTACTAAGCCGAACCGTTGGCGGCTGGTTACTGACAGATCGGTGTATTGTATCGCAGAGAGACAGTTGATCACCACACGTTCGAAAGATCTGAAAGCGGGTTCAATTCCCGTCTGAGGTTCGAAGTTTGCATGTCACTCTCCATGATTGGATATATAATCATAACACTATGCCACCGTCAAAAGAGCAGTTAAATAAAATATCCTTGTCACTTCGGTAGGTTATTTCTATCGCGGCTGCCGCTGAAAAAACTATGGGTAAAGAATGGAGTGGAGTATATCCCTTCAAGGATCATTCGAGTTATTTCGCTTCTCACAGCACGGCGTCAAATCTTACTCAGAAATGGCGGCGTCCCGTCTCGTGGGAAAGCGGCGGCGCGACGTCGTCTGCTTATCAACCCTAACTCACTAAAGGATAGAATAGGCAACGTTTGCATTCGGAGAGGAGGGATATGTCATGCGGTCATTGATGAGGCAGAGATTAAGATGCGATAGTAATGTTGTCGTCACTGTCCACATGTGGACTTCTAATAACATTAAGTACGATATCATAGAGATAATTTCATGACTCAGTGATCGATGAGAATATGCCTTGACATCACTTCAGCTCAAACTCCTTCGTCTTGTTACCATAGCTTCAGAGTTTCGAATTCGTAGCGATCACGCAACGGTACGTCAACTCCGTTACGACTGAGATGCCAGAACCAATCACAACATTCTTAGATCAGAATTTTGCGCAGCAAGCTTTTGTTGTTCAAAAACGGCATCTCACCTATGAGTACCCATTAACCAATCTATTGCAATTAAAATCTGCATTCTATTCAATAAAAAAGAAATCTGTTAGAGATACAGCAATTTCTTTTTGCAAATCAAGGAACACGAAACATTCAGAGAAACAAGGAACGAGTTGCTTTATCGGCTTACTAAGCTTTGCAATCTTGTTCGGGCCTTGCAAGTCTAATAATTCAAAGAAAGTTTTAGAATTTGAACCAGTGTTCAGTGATACTTAGCGATTTACAAGTGATGCAAACATTGAGCTCTTTGGCCAATGAAGTGTGAAGGCTGGTGCTAGCCAAACGTCAACGGAAAGAAGCGGTTTACTGTACCTTCAATTGTCATTCCTGATCTTGAAAAAACCCGAACTCTGATGCTTTATGTGTAAAAGTCGCTAGTGAAATATATGAATAGATAGAACTTGAAAAACTTGGCTGTCATTTTTAATCAGCTCAGATCCGAAATGCAGCAGGAAGATATTAATCTGCCGTACTTTCACGGAGCGTTGATGGACCAAGATGCAGATAGCATGCTACAGGTAATTAATTCAGTAGAATTCCATTTTTTCATATGCAGATTAGCCGACTACCAAGCGACTTGAATGGGTCTCACTAAATCCCTCTCCATTCATCCTTATTCCAAGCTAAAACTCTCAGGACTCCATTTAGTGAGAAAGAATGCGAAAAAGGTTCACAGTTTTCCTTTCAGTCCGTTCATTTAAGGGTTTTTGATGAAATATGGCACATATGTTGGTTTTTTATGCCCGGAATTGGGCATTTAAGTAAAAATTTTTGCTAACTGTATGCTTACTTTACTCATGAAGGTGACACCTCATGGTAAAGTAAGTGGTAATGAGATACGTCAATGAGATGCGGATCTTCTTCTGCCGTGATCTCTTAACACTACCTCCTAACTTAAGTGAGAAATTACAAGCTATAGCAAATTATTTTCAAGGAAGCAGTCATTATGAAAATCGACACTAAAGATTAGCAGGTTATGACCAATCAAAGCTGCAGTAATGTAAGGAACGACTTTCCCGCTATCTTTCGTCATGGTCAAGAATCATTCCTATGGGAACTCTTGTTTGTTAGGACATTATATGCTAATAATGGTAATAAATGGTGTTAATCTTACTCCTTGAACTGTGCCATCGACTGCTAACTTCACCAAGGTCAAGATTCAGCTGGAAGTCTCCATTGAGTGCTGTGTTATGAGGTGTGACAGTGAAAATCCGTTTGCGCACCAGCTCAAAAAACTGAGCGCTCGTCCCAATACCGGATAGCTATCGATACATGAGGAAGCGCCAGACGCTCAATATTGTTGTGTTTTTGGCATATGTTAGGACTAGGGCCTGTTATGAGTGACATCTGCCAGATATTATACCTTCAAATCGAGTGCTTTATTAAGACTACGCTCAAATTTCAATAGATCCTTTCATTATTATTTGAGCCAACTTGTCATGCGATGTGGTAAGGGCTCTTGCACAGCCCGATACACGTATTTCGTCCTTACAGACTCGTCAGTCGGGCAGAACCCGTCGTCTTTCGACATTTTAATAGTCAATTCATCATAGTATCTGTCAGTTTCCTTCTTATAGTAATAATGAAAGGATCTATCGGAATTTGAGCGTGGTCTCAAAAAAGCACTCGAAATAAAGGTATAATTTGATAAAAATAACAACCAAAGGGAAATCGAGTGCGAAAACGCTCTGTGTTAGGTGAAAATTTCGCTTGACATAGAGTGTAAAACGTTCGTCTTCGATAACTCTGTAAGGGAGCAGAGCTCCCGAGAGAACTGATTATAAAAATATCGAAAGACGACGGGTTCTGCCCAACTGACGAATCTGTAAGGACGAAACACGTCTATCGGGCTGTACAAGAGCCCTTACCAGACCACATGACAAGTTGGCTCAAATAATAATGAAAGAATGTGCCTAATTGATAGAAATCCTCATCGCGACTGTTTAGCGACACTTGGGATTATTTCCTTTCCGAACATATCGCTATCTGCCTCAATTTAATGATTCCCCTAGTGGACCATCCTCTGCGATTGTAAATGTGTATCGAAACGTAATTCGAATTTAGCACGTCGTAGTAAACCATCGGTCGCTTCCCTACTCTAATTCATTCATTATTCGACTACCTCAAGCGAGTTCGATTAGTCATTCTACACTATCGTCGTCAGAGCTGCTGAATAGAATACGCTTGCTCAATCAGGGGTTGAAGCCAATTTTTTTTGTTTTTGATGAGAGGGCCATAAGTACTTAGACCCTTACTGTGGTAGAGTTTAGTCATAGCTGGGAGCCTCCTAGATGGAAATGTTCCATAACGGTCTTATCGTCCATATCATTACGCAGCTGGGTTGAGTGCTTTATAGAGCTTTGTAGATTTTTTTGCGGAGGTTTTCGCGATAGCTGTAACATTTGACTTCAGAACGAAGGCGATTTTCTCATTCAAACTCGCCACTCGTCCGGAACAGTCAGGCATCGAATGGTGATCGCAATTCGTACTAAAGACGCCATAAAGCGCATTGATATTCGACGATCTGAGAACGGCCTACGGCTCGGAGTACGTGGTTTCGTTGGTACGAGAAAATAATTTGAAATTATTCGGCAGTGAAAAAAATTATTATATCTATGTTGCTAACAGATTTGATCCTTTCCATTTCAGGTTAGAACTTTTGCAAATTTACGAAAATTGGTAGAATATTACTCTGAAAAACCAATAGTGTTGCAAGGGGGTGAAGAACTCCTACTTAAAAAAGCAGTTCCTAAAGGAAAGTATCAGCTTGTTCACAGTGACGTTAAGCTTCTAAAGAAGGTTAGGAACGAATGATCTTGACTAGGTTTCAATTTGAATACTTTGAAACATGAACTAAATCCAGATTGGTTCCGGTGCTTATGGTACTGTATATCGTGGAATACTGCTTCGTGACAATAATCGAATGATCGCTGTAAAGAGGATCGATTCCGAAGGAACAGATGATCAAGGTGATGAATAGCACTCAAGTGATCCATGGAAACTACCATCAATTCAATATTTCGCTAAGTTTTAAAAACACCTATTGACATCAACTAAGTATATTTTATGGGGTGTTCCACTAAGGATATTTAGATATTTAGCTGAAGAAAGCTCGGATCTGTTTGAAATTCCAAGTTACTCCCTCATCCCCCATTCGATTACATTTACTAAAGTTTCACAGCGGAATGTCGTTAGAACCAATACTCTGACAGATTTCCATCACGATTTCAGTAGTCACGAAATCGTTAAGTAATTCGCCCTAAGCTTAAGTACACCCATAGCTCAATGGTAAGAAGTGACCTGTTCAAGAATATAGAAAAATCGACTTGTTGGTAGGTTCCTTGAGTCACCGTATGGGCCAAAAAAATTCATTCCATCTTCTCTACTATGCCACGGATGTTTTCAAAAGAATGGAGCATCATTGAGAATTATCAACTTCAAGCACTCTTACTTTTTAGACTTCCAAATAACTCTTCTGATAATTTAAGTTTTTGAGGAGGTGAAACGAATTATATGGGAATGATCTAATGTTGTCTCATATGAGGTACTATTTGCATCGAAAATATAATATGATGGTGACGTAATCAGAGAAGCATAATCAAACCGCCGTAATCCGAGCAAATAATGATCATCAGTAATAGGCACTGATCTCTTGCGAGTCCTTCTACTGCAATCGGATGGCAATTTAGCGGCTTTCTTAGATAATTTACTCTTAACTGTAACAGCCATGCTCTCCGGAATTCTAAGTAGATTTTGTAGTTTAAAGAGACATTACTGCTGCTAAATAACTTTTTTAGCGCTCGTTGAGATGATGAAAGAAGCTCGTGCAATGAAACTTAACGAACACAAACATATTGTAAAGTGCGTTTTATTGCAGTAATTTGTTGTTGCCAAAAAAAGGCTTTTCTTTGTCTTAGGTTCTAAATCTTAGTGGTCGTTTTCTCCAGATTTTATGGATTTATTGTCGATCGGATGCCGTACTTACTCGTCATGGAGTACTGTGATGGCGGCTCAGTAGAGGACAGACTTCGTGCTTATCCAAAGGTTGAAGAGCAGTGGTCAATATTCACTGAAGTACACAGCTGTAATCGTCCAATTACAGGAAACCACCATTCCAATGAGAGTGGACATGTCAACTCAAGCTTCATATGGTCTCGAATATCTACATTCAAGGGAGTAAGTGACAATTCTCAGACCTTATTCACGTTGTGTTTGCGTGATACACTAAACTCATAAACACGCGAATTCTTCCCAGAATAGACCAGACTTGACGTTTGTCTAAAACTTTTCACGTCTCTATTCTATAACCTGTGAAACTATTTCTTTGAGTGCAGAAAATCTGATCTTATGAAAATATCTCATCCACTCAGCGCCCAATATTTCTTAATCCCACTCTGTAGAACATGTGATGATTTCTAAGATCCATTCTTTGTTCCACACTAAAGTTTACAAAAGTGTGCAATAATAAACCTTATCATAGTGAATGAGCTTTGAGAAAGTGTTGATCTAAGGTGGGCGTCCATTGCACCACTAAGTAGAAATGGTACCTAATACCAAACTGACTATTCCTCCATCACTATGTGATCGAAAAATTAGGCACCACATTAGTTTAGGAGCATGAAAGCGGTGACTTGATAACTCAATGCACAATTATAAGTTAATCTACAGGCAGAATATGCACTATGCTACACCCTACAATACTACGAATGGATTTCAATGCATGACGAACCTTCAGAGATTGGTCTACTTCAGACGCTTTATCTCTCACCTTTTCTAACGCTACAGAGAAATGAACGGATTTCGTCAGTGATGGTGCAGAAGTAACCTCCTCGAAGGATGCTTATTACGCTAAATTTTCTAAGTGTCTGAGAGCTCAGATATGAATCTGAACCTCGTTATTCTGACGAATATTTGTTCATTCGGTAAAGTGGGAGGCCACCGCGAGTCACTGTAAACGCTAAATATGCATTCAATCACCTCAAACGAAGTTGAAAATTGAGCACGAATACATGGCGCATCCTTCAGGCAATGATCAGCTCCGAAAGCTTTATCCCTTTGTATATGCTAACATCCTGCAAGAAATGTCAATGTCTTTGAGAATAGAGCTCGAGCGGACGAGATATGAATGTTACTCAGTGACCTGGCCACTTGAGCGGTAAGCTCAACTCATGCCCAGACGTAGTTGATGCACAGTTTGAAAATGGCAAATGGCTTTTTCTCAGTGAGGGGCGTTTCACTAGAATTAACTGATATTCTGCTACAGCTGCATCCATCGTGATATCGCCACCAGAAATTGTCTGATAGACAAATCGATCGTGAAATTGGCCGATTTTGGAATGTGTCGAGCCACGAACGTCTACAAAATCGACCTATCAAAACCGCTAAATGTACGATGGCTGGCACCCGAGGTGAACATGAAAAATTTTCGTTAAAACTGCAATTATAATCGAGAAATATTCGTTATCTAAAATTTCACCAGAAAAAATGGTTTCGAATAAGTTCTTTTTTTATTTTCACGAACAACGAGTAACGGAAAAAATAGATTCTGAAGCACCGTGGTATTAAGAAATAAACACAACAGCTAAAAATTTTGGCTTAATCTTTTCCGCCACATATTAGTTTTATATTGTAAAGAGTAGAATTCGCTCAAATACCTCAAAAAATTGAGAAAAAAGTCATTATTACATTGATATCAAATTATTTTTACCTCGATATTACCGTATAACAAGAAGAGTATCTACACGGATTTCTAATTTCTCGAGCGTCAACGCCATTGTAACGGTCTCAACTTCTATTTATAAATACCATAAAATTATACCCAGTGATGTAGAGTGATGTGCAGAACTCTCGCGTCAGGCTGGACTCGAACCCATATCTCACTCTATCCGGGACTGCGTGCTCTAACCCGTTGCACTACTGACGTCCATTTTGCCACGCCACCCTTTCTACGCTACAACGCATCTATCTGTCAGCCGCTAACCATCAGCCGTATATCTGAGAATTCATACCACCACTAGAAGCGGTTAGATGAAAAGAAGCTGACAGATAGATGTGTTGCAGCGTAGAAAGAGTGGTGTGCAAAATGGGCGTTAGTAGTGCAACGGGTTAGAGACGTGTTCCCGGATATAGTGAGATGTGGGTTCGAGTCTCACCTCACGCGAAAGTTCCGCACATCACTCTCCATCAATCGGTATATTTGAAAATTCATACCACGGCTTGAAGCGGTTAAACAAAAAAAATTCCATTTGAATACCATGACATTATTGATACCGATTCTACACTGTTTTATATGAGAATATATCGAAAGTGTGGAAACTACTTGATATCAGGCTCAGAATTTTGATATTTCAACTGAAAACAATACAGCGATGAAGACTGATAGAGTCGCCGCTCTAAAATTTTTTGTTCTTACTATGAGTCGTTAGAGTAAAATCGTTTCTGGTGCCTTTTAGCCTGAGGCTTCGCGACAAATTCTGTTGCTTCATAATTTACGTTTTGAATGTATTTCGATATAAAACTGAAAAAGTTGGGCAAACGTGACCCAGTGCACTGGATTTGTCTGCCTTTTCTCTATTTCAAAATAACATTGCTATGAATCATAAATACCTAGGTGACACAGGTCCTCTTTCTTTGGACCTCAGCAGAGTGACTCCAGCTTGAATTGCCTACAAAATAGGGGCTCTGAATATGAAAGAATTTTTTGCCTTTGGCACTCCAAAAAAAAATTCTATACGTAAGATTTTTATAAATTGGCCTGCCGATAGGAAGCAAAAAAATGCTGTGTTTCCAGTTCATATTTATTGAATTTGACAGCCATGCGAGTGTTTGTGTATGCAATGTATGCGAGGTATATGAATCTATGTGTGTGTATATACATGTGTATGTGTGCATGGGTAATTCTGAACGAGTGTACGAACTTATGTGCATATGCAATTCCGCGTAGTTATGATTCTACGTGTTCGTTCCGGGTGTGTCTGCGCGTACCTGATGTGCAAGTACGCGTAGTGCACCATACCTATTACTAAGTTGAGAAAAATTTCCCTAATATCCGCTGAAAATCCAAATTTTATTCATAAACTCAATGAACAATCAGTAGTTGTCCTCAGAGCTAAAGATCATCATTACTAACAATTTTCTATCAAAAACTCTTTACAAGCCTCTTCAGCTTGATCAAATGTCTTAAATCGGCACCCACGAAGAAAATGTTCCATTTAGCGGAAAAGACCATAATCGAACGGAGCAGCATGTGAACTTCAGACTAAGTGCGACAAGACCTCGATTCCCTCCAGTTCATGAAGGGCTTTATTTAGTCTTCTTTGCGAGTGGAATTGGCATTGCTTTGGTGAAACAGCGCGCGCTTTCGACGAATCAATGTCGGGTACATATCCTTCATAAACTCAATCAGTTGCTGTGGGAGTTTGTACTGGAAGTATTCCTGAGATATTCCCGTGAATTTACAATAACCAATATTGTATGCAGTAAGCATAAAATCTGATTTTTTTGCACGTGGAAAGGAAGTTTTTGACCAACATACTAATATGACAAACAACTTTCGTCTCAAGCAAGTGTGTGAATGCTTCGGTGGTATGACACTGAGAATGCAGATTTGTTTGTCCGTACATTCGTTGATATACGAATCGCAAAGATTTCATCTACTGTTGTTAATCAAAGTGTTAAAAGGCTATCAATAATTTTGTTACTGGATGGTAGACGTCTTTAGTTTCATAGTGCATCTCCAGGAAACCAAGATTCTCATCCCTCGTGAATTGACAAACTCGTTGATTGGAAGAATAAGAACACGAACCTATATCTCATCTGTAGATCCTCACAATCTACTGTGTGTGGTCTAAATATGTAGTCAGTCACTTCTAGGACTCCTAATGGAGTCAAATTTGTGGCGTTTCGCCCGGAAAGAGTTTGAGACGACTACCCAGTCTATTATTCTTTATGGTAGACCTTCCTGCCTGCCTACTATATGCATGAGCATCTGTCAACAGCACAAACTATGCTTGAAGAATGTCTTTGAACTTTGGCCTGAGCTCGTAGGAATACTCCGCAAATCGTGGTTGCCGATATCCAAATTCGACACTTAATTTAATTAGAACAGGCGACCAACAACTGTGCTCCTACAAGTTTCGTCATTAAAGACTTCGCTCATTTTCCATGTCACTCGTCGACTGTATAGAGAAATTATTTCATACATCTGCTAGTTCGACAGGTTTTCTCTCTGTTTCCATTGCACCGGTTTTTTAGCCCATTATGTTTGCGATGACATCTATTAGCTGAACTGCTTGCTGCGCACTCTGTCGATTGCATCTCAGCAGAACTACCATCTATACGTAAAAGCTTTCTTCTCTCCATTCAAGGCGTTAGAGTATCGTCGACGATTTATCTGGTATCAAATCCTAACAATTCTTTTGTTCTCCTACTCTTCCCCAACGCAGTCTTTGTCGTTTTCAATCTCTCAGACGACTTCAACACATTTATTGGTACATATCATTGTTTACTATTGTTTTACGACACAGAATCGGATCGTCGTATATTTCAGAGTCTCTAATTGACGCTTTTAAGATTCTCACTATTATGAGATGCTCTAATTATGAGTCTGAAATGCTTATGGAACTGTAGTGCCAAGAAGATCTGCTCCTCCATCACTCTTAAGGTGCCAAAACATTGACGAGACTAGACGTGTAACATACGTGAAATGTCAACATTTCATATCGGGTGCCTTTAATGTCTAGTTGTCCTTTAGTTAAACATGACTAGTTAAACTTTGTCCTTTACTTTAAGATTGACTCAAAAACAATGAGTGCATACGACGAAATCAGATTAGTGCATTCTATGTGCTGTTTGGTTCAAATTCTTTAAATTTTCGGTTACGCACTTTGTGTCTACATATATAGACTAGGATGCGTACTGTTCATTGATTAATTATGTCCAGTAATGACCGCGTGCTCTCCAGATCGACTTCGAAATCTATTACGTCTTTATTTTTGGACTATAACTTCTGGAAAACTACATTTTCTTGCCTTCGCCTTTTCATTCTGGCAAAGCAGAGTCTTGAAGTTCTGGAACCGCCAATTCTAAGAGCGGCACTCCCAGCAGCGGTTCGATCACTGAATGTTCTCTAACTCACCATTTATTGAGAAATTTGACAAAAGCGGCAGGTGATCATCAAGGATTCTGTTCGGTGTGATTGGTGACACATTTTGTTCTACAAATCGCTCAAGTTCTTCAGTGTTAACTGTTCAACTCACGGTTTTCCAACGTCGGACAGTAGAGTTCAATGAGATTCATGGCCCATAGTAGTTCCTCTTACACTACTCACTTTTTGCTGATTTTCTCATAGTAGATATCTTAATCAGTGGTTCTTCAAGGTCTAAAATGATATATTAGGTGTCTCTTACACTGATTTTTTTCTGCCGATTTCCTGATAATAGATTTCTCAGCCAGAGGTTTCGCGACAGCTCAAAATGATTTATTTAGATGTTCTTGAAGTGACCAATCATAGAGTCACCATATCCTGCCACTGGTGTTATTTCGGTCTCAGAAAATGTTCAGAAGCTTCATCATAACGTACAAATTGCTTTGAACGCTGGCGGTTGTCGCATAGGATTCATTTATCAAGCAAGCCACAGTATTACTGAGAAGTTTCCGTTTTCACAGTTCAATAAACGCCTACATCAAGCTTCACAAAGGCAATTTCTGAGTTCTTGCAAAGAATTTGGCATTTCACGACAGAGTTATCATTTGTTAGAGGGAAACTAAGGAATCTTTCATCACGTCAGCAATCTAATTAAAATTTGTACATCTCTAAGAATTTCGTATTCGTTCGTGATTGAGCTGTACTGTAGCCAAAAATTCCTTCAAGGAAACGATTCGATGGAACGGTCCCATTTTAATTCACGTTATACTGCTAAGAAAATAATCGTATCCAAACGTAATGAATCATCGTTATATTAGCACTTTCATGGCAAAAAAAATATATTGCTTTGTTGATGGTGTTGCGAAAGCGGCTGATATGATACCTGTAGATATCGTTCTCTTTGCAATGATTTATTGTAATGCACAGAAATTTTCGACGAAGATCTTGCAAAAATCTATAGTTTACCGAACGCAGATGCTGTGGCGGCCTTCGTACATGGGATGATGTGCTAATGAAATGTTATAACACAAATTTCTCTACTCAATGAGAGACTATTGCTTCTCAAGAGAACCTGTGGCCTAGACAGAGAAAAGGAAAATCCCTGACCTAGTATTGCAGTTGAGTTCAACATCATTTTCGAAAACCGATTTGTAGATTTCTATGGTTTAATCGGCATAGTTACTCCTGGTTTTAGTACAGAATGACAGTAGATCAAAAAAAGAGTAAACATTGAAAATGGGCTTACTCAAAATTAACGATTTGTAAATGCCAGTGGCATGTAATTGCGTAGTTTTCTTCTCATTACATAACTCCCATGTTCCTATCCATGACGCAGAGGAAGTAATATGTTGATCGGAGATCACAGTAGAAAACAGTGGGGCTAGAAAACGCTTGCAGAGTGGCCGGTTTGACATTAATATGCCTTCAAAGCGAGGTAGCGAAAATCCAGGCTCCGTTCACAGCGCAACAATCACACGATTGGGCGTTGTCACGAGAATTTTGATATGAGATCAGCGTTCATTCGAATAGATCCTTCCGTGTTACTCAATTTGCACTGCTCAGTACCGTGATTCGCTTTGCAGGAACAGATGCCGTTTATTGAATACTCGCTCGCATTGAGATAAAATCTGAACTTGGAATGTTGAAAAATTTTCCGTTTGTTGAGATCTCAAAATGTTCAAATGACACTAACCACATCGTGCCTCGTGACTCTTCGATGTTCAATGTGCAACAATGATTTCCCTTGAGAAGAAAACGAAAAGCTAAGCACATGCAAGAAGAGGTCCAGCTTCCTGTCCGTATAGTAAACACGATAATCATTGCGAGGTCATACGTAAAGAAAGAAAATGCGTCCCAGTTTTTTATTTCTCATGGATTGTGATGCGTACTAGTATCTATTCTTCGACTAAGTTATTTGAAATATCGGTTACGGATGAGTTAGTAAAACTTTGATTTCTATATTTCCTGCGGATTGAGTTACAATTAGCTGTTCTATTGCCCTCGTTCGGAGAGGTTTGTTAGATATTTTAACGTAAATTGAAAACATTTCAAAACAAATTTTTGAATTTTCGAAAACCAAATCCACTTTAAAATGTACATATGGCTTTTCTGCTTTTTTTGGCAAAAAAATCTGAAGCTTAATAACTTTGATAACATGTGTCTTTTTTCCTTTGAAGTTAGCATCCGTAATCTCTGAGAGATGCGGAAAAATTGAAGTAATTTTCATTCTAAAAGGTGCCCTAGGTAAGGAAGTGGAATCGCACTTCTGTACGTAAGGGTATTTGTCGACCCATGTATTTTTTGAGAAGTTACTGCAAAAAAAAAAATTGAACGACTAGTTCTACCTTGAAAAACGTTTATGAACAAAAGTGGAACCGCACTTCTGTATTGTAAGGTTATCTGGCGACCTATATTTTTTTTGAGAAGAAATCAAACGTTCGTTTTGTGTCCTTCATGAGAGCAGTACTAATCAAAGCAACAACGGCCATGAGAATCTCGCAAGTTGGTGATGATACGGTAATCATGAGCATAAGACGAACAACTCGTACTCATTTATACTGCATATCGGCCGACATCATCAGAATTGACAATATGCTCAATTTTTGGTGTAATGGGATACACCAGTCCTTTTCAGATTAACCAAAATAAAATTTCTCCAATCACTTTCGGTTCTTATGCTCCAAATAGAGCACATGTAGCGCAGTGGTTAGAGGGCTCTGCGATCCCTCCGGGGTCGATTAATTGGTATCAAACAGGTCTTAGCCTTGTCTGGGAAGATAAACAGCATTGACTCGTAATCGGAAAGCTACCGAGAGTCATTGCAAAGGCCACATATGCATTCAACCATCTGGAACGAAGTAAAAAAACGAAGAAGAATGCATGGTGCATCCCTCAGGGATTGATCAACGCCGAGAGCTTCATCATTTTTTATGTCCAAATATAACTGCTAAGCAGTATACAAAAGCCGATAGGCATTATAATTAGTAATGATCATTATTATGAGAAATTGTAAGAACTACACTGCTTAAAGGTGGAGTGGAATATGAACAGAGTTGCACGTTCCACTCCGACCCAAGTCAGCCAACCCTTCACTCCTTTAGGATTGGTTGAGAGGATAAAAAACAGTGATTCAAAGTATTTTTAAACCTTTATATACGCTAAATAATCATTTAAACACCTATACATTTTGTAATGAAATTGACTGCATGGTTGATCTGACTACTCTCCATCAGCGGAAGCGTCGTGCCGATTTGATTAGTGATTGCGGAAGTTACCAGAGGTCCACTCTGACGCCGTGATCGTTGCTCTGATCAGTTCAATGCCGCTGAGAAACAGTTCCTTTGTGTTTTACCGAAATATCGGCGTTAAATAGTGGAACTGGTTTGCTCAGACTGGTCGTGTTAGTTAAATGCAACTTATACAACGAACGAAAAATTTCGTTCCTTATGAAGAACTTGTAAAATCTTTGAGCAACAGAGCTGTTAAATATAGCTCAATTCGCTAAATGTACTGCCTGGACTAGTAACAATCCCTCAAGGTCAAGCTAAAAATGTAGCTCCTATTTTGAAACGAATACGAAGCTATGAAGTTGTGATTCTGCTTGAAACCGGTTTTTATTTGTAGAGGTAGAAAAGTTCACACAAATCTCTATAGAGGAGTTACATGCAAACGAAATTAATCATTTGTTGTATAATTATGTAAAATCGAAAACTCTGACGAGATCTTGAGACAATATTAGTTTAAAGTCGAAAATTTTAAAACTGTACAACATAGTCAAGCGTTTTATAGAGCCGTTATCGCATCGAGATGATCTCCCGATTTCCGATATCAGTTGCGATCTGATGTGCACTCGTAGCTAATGGCTGTTCAAAGTGCATCAACGAAAGTGCGCTCGTGAAACAATAGAGCGTTTTTTAGGCGCCATTAATTATCGACAATCATCAGAAAAGTCGGAACTAGTTTTTTTTTCTCTTTTTCACGGACTTGTGTCTGTTTAGGTGTGGAGGATTGGTGAAACGCGCTACAATACAGACATTTATGCATACGGTGTGATGCTGTGGGAGATGTTCGAAATACCTTACAATTCTCCGTATGCCGAGTGGAAAGCTTATACCGTAAAGGTATGATTAATCCCAGATATACATTATATACTAAGACACTGGTAATTAGTCTTTTTGCGAGCAAATATCGTAGTTGCACATTTACGCCGGAACAACCTTGATATGATACAGTGTTCTTTTTTATAAAAGTAGCTTATATTTTCTATTCACATAAGTTGCATTAGCTGTCTAAGAGAGTATAATGTTATGATGGGCAAAAACCCATAAATTATAGCAGAAAGTGATGGCTGGTTATCGAATGCCACCTCCAAAGGCTATGCCGGAGGAGATAGTCACTATCATGGAACTAGCGTGGAATCACGATCCAGAAAAACGTCCTGACGCTAGCTCACTTCGGAAACTTTTAGATGAAGTGAACAAAGTGAGTAAACTTAGGTAGATTTCTACTAAATATCACGTAACTTCACTAGTATTCTGCATGACGTTCGCCTCGAGAAACGAGAACGTATATGGGGAATACAGAATATTCGCTGCTAATTCATGCACTTGTAAAATAGAAAATGCCAATGTTACTGGACTTTGTTTAGAAATACGGTGGCGATGAAGAAAGATCGAAGATGGTGTTGACAACAAAAAGTCGAGCATTGTAGAATTAACATGTCATTTCGTCCCTCTCACTGTTAATGTTCGTCATAAGAATTCGCGCATTTCTTCTTTTCTAGATCCAAATTTACTTCGTATCTGTATCTATGTGTAACTGGAATGTGTCAAGTCTGTAAATAAAATATTTTGAGAAAAATTCATTCATGACAGGATGTTTATTTATTTTTGTTTTTCTAAATAGCCTATCATGGGAATTTTCACCATCGGGAATTTTTATTCTCATGGATAATCGCCTCACTATCGTATTTATTCGCATTATATCGCATATATATCTTATATATCGCATCAACAACTAAACATCCTAAAGGATCGTCTACTCTCAAGCTTACATGCTTCGCTGGAAAGTGTGCAAACTTTCCTTTTCCTTTTCATCACCTTTCTAGTATGTCGCATATTTCAACCAGTAACCAATTAAAAGGCGAAAAAATACTCTCTAATCCTAGGTCTATTCAAATTTGACAAAGCGGAAAGATTTAACACTTCTTTGCAAAGTATGGAAATGATCAATATGCCGAATGTCTTTATTACAAGTGATGTTTTCTGGAGTACAATAAATGAAAGATCGCACAGTTCAACTCTCTTTCTTTCCTTTCGATGAACTCTTCGACAAAATGTCTAGACTTTCATGTTAATGCCGTAATGAATCGAGGCAAATCAACCGCAAATCCTGAGATCAGAGAATGGCTGATGTAAACAACAGAATTGAATAGTAAATACAGATCAACAACCTAGCAGAACTTCGCACATAGTTCAATAACACAAGAAAATTGTGTCTCACTATCGTTAGTGATAGGCGTCCAAAATCAAACGAGTTCACTGTCGTTTATGATAGTTGTCTAGAACCGTCTTGCTCTGAATATTCCGTTTCTATTAATTTGGTTAGCGTCTGATGCTGAAGTGTTCGTTGGCCTGTTCGTTGGCCTATTCGTTGGCCTATTCGTAGATCGGTTGTTCGACTGAACCCTTCTAGCAGCTGAAGTTGTGATAGTAGGCGATGTAATGCTGTTCCTTGTGACTTGGCTTCTCTGAACAAAGTATTTTTCGGAGTATGTTTCTGATTTCAAAGGAGATATTCATGTTTTCTCTACTGGTAGTTCAAAAGTGAAAAATGAATGCAGTGCAAGCTCTATAGATATTTGTGATGCATAAAGGTTACGGCTGGACAAATATCGTAACCTAAACGATAGTGGTGCACAGAAAAACTGATTTTAATGACAGTTACGTGTAAATTTATCACTGAAATAAACTATTGCAGCTGGAAAACTAGTGTAAGATTCACCGCTGGACACCGATACAGCGTGTTAATTCGATTTATGTCACTGGCGCTGAAATATGAACGTGGATAGACGATTCCGGGAAAATTGTAGTGCATCAGTGATGTCCGATCATACGGTCCCATATAGTATGCCACCGATTTCGGATAAATCTTATAATTGTAATGCGTTCCACTTCCTCGAACTCGTGGATCGCGGTCTTCCCTAAAGGTGAAGCTATTTATCACCTATAGAGTTATTCGCAGATGTGATAAAAGCAAAAGGAGAAATTCGATGGGAAATCCGACCGTTGATGTTCATGATAGAATCCAATAATGTGCATTAATTCATGCATAACTGTTCCACGACCATTTACAACAAGACAACTTGGATGAAGACGCATTCGCGTCTCTATATTGCCCTCGGAAGTCCTAAATATGGGCGAAGTTTGCCGTCCAATATACGAGAAGCATCTAAAACGTAGTATTAAATGTTGCCTAATGTAAGTCAATAGAAACGTGATCTTCATAAAGTAAGAAAGGTTTTTCGAAAGTAAGAAAGGTTTTTCTAGAGATACGTTTAATAAAGCGCTTATCACGTAATCATCGAAGTGTAAGCCTTCACCTCTCAAGATTGTAGTTCTTGTTTATTGCCATATAATAACGATCAGCTCTAGTTCGTGGTCGGAATGAGATGCAAGAGTGTCTGGGAAATTCGGCCATCCCGGAAAGAATGACTGATCTTTCCCAAGTACTGTAGTGAGAAGCAATTTCGTATGGTACTACACCTCCTGGCCAAATTCTAAATTTGTACGATTATCATAAGTTCAGATTTTATTACTGATTTGGGCCCCAATTCCGAAGAATCTATGAAAATCTTGAAAAAAATAACCTACTTTTCTCGCCATTGTGATGGATGAACAGCAAGGCGTTTACTTCGATGGTGTTTTCGAAAAACTTCAGTTGAACTGATATTGCTCGATTCAATGACAAGCAGCTTAAGTGAAGATGATTGTTTTTTAATTGAATTCTATGAAGTGAGAAACATCAGGGGTGTAATGCCAAAAGATGGACCATAAGAAAATCTACGATTATTAGTACGATATGGCAGCCCGAATAAATCGTGGACTTTTGATTAGAATCTTACGCAGTAGAGATGGATTCCTTATAATATATACGGAACATAGTGTACGAAGTTCTAAAAGGGTGATAAGTAAGGATTACCGAAATGGCCGCGAAGGTCAGATGTACGATCGCTGATGTCATTAGGTGCGAATGATGAACTAACACTGCAAAGTTCAGTACTACGCAGCTAAGACTTTCAACAGGTGACCTTTATAGTGCTCACGAACGGGTGGGTTCAGACGGTGACGGTGACTATCAAAGTACAAGTTGAGAGCAAACCTTGAGAGAGATAAATGATACACTAGGGAGGACTGCAAAAGTAATCAAAAGGACGGACAAGGTCGTACTCGAATGCGCTCACCTTCTGTCAACTGCTCAATCAGTCATCCCATCGAAAGGGAGCCGTAAACTCTAATGATCCTTGCCCGACAACCCAAAAGATCAACGATCAAGAGTATTCCTGAGCTTGCAGAATTTTCACTGATATGTAGTCGTGTTGTAATCCATAATGATTCGGATGTTGTTCATGAGGATAGCAACAACTAGAGGATTTTTAGAGAATCCTTTGAAGTTGTTAAAGCAACGATAGCACTAAATTAGCACATTCATGACGACATTCATTGATTTCAACCACCAATTTCACAAACAAAAGCACGCTTTGCGATTTGAATGAGCTTTCCAGCCGAACATTACCAAATCGAAGAAAAAATCATGAAAGTCCAAAGATTTTTGCTCGCAAGTTGCAAGTGGTCTTATTCTATTATGCTAAAAATCTGAATGCTTCTCATTGTTAAGTCAATAAATCATTCCTCTTTTAGCTTTTTGCTAAGGCTCAAGTAGAAAAGAGTTTAAATGAGCGAAATTTGTTTGGAAAGACATAATTATGTCAATGAATACATCATTAATGATCGTTCAGGGGCCTCTGTCGAAAATTTCGAAACATAAGACACTTCCAGTTTTTAATTCGCTAAGCTTTCAGTAGAATTGCAGTGAAATCACATGTGATTACACCTACGTAGGGTGGCCAAGAAAAGTTTTTTCAATTCAACTATTCACATTCTCTTTTTGTTAAAACATTTATTCAATCAAAAAACTGCCGCCGTATTGCTGTTCTTATTATTCACAAGTCATTGTTTGGATTCTGGAAAGCTAGTAAGGGATGACAAAATAACTATATGAAAAATTATTCTCAAGTCACACAAACATTTTTTGAATTCAATTTCGAGAATTCCATTGAATTAAAATGATTTATAAGAAAGATGAAAGTGTGTTCCTTCAACTTGAACTTTATTTCACTTTCAATGATCGTTCCTGGGTCTGAATGTTTTTATTCATAGTTTACACAGATAGATATGACTGAATAAAATTTGAATTCTCAAAAAAGTTTGTTTATAAAAATTACTTGTCTCTTGAAAAATCTTTAGCTAATATCACAAGAAAAATGGGAAGAACAATGTAGTGATTCGGCATGCTCATAATTCCCTCAGGTTACAGAGAACAAATTACTGCACTTTAGTGATTTCCTTAAATTAACATCAGAAACTTATCACTTAATCATTTGACACGAATCACATCTTTAATTCAACTGTGCAAGTGTCAGTACTTCTAGCGCTCGACTCGTCTCCTTCCTTGCATGAGGATTTTATGTTCCTTAAGGGCTTCGTAGAATAGTGGTCAAACACGCCTTCTTCCAGTCGCGTGGATGGCCAGGCTGAGACGCTTTGTACGGTGTTCGTTGTTGATTACCGGAGAGTGTTGGAGAAGACGAGAATTTAGGCTTGTTAAGCTGCGCCGAACATGGCTATTCACTCGGGCACCGGCCCTCAGATCAAGAACAGGTGGAAAAATCCTGCCTTCTTCCAGAAACAACGTTATCCAGGGATATAAGGACTTAATAATGGAACTCAGTTGAGCTTTCGTTTTTCGAAAAGGTATACTGCTCTTAGAATCTGACTTATAATGAAGGTATATGGACCTAAATGCTTGTTTGGCTCATTGAATGAGCGCAGTAACGGAAAAGCTTTCATTAGTTTTAATGACTAACTCTACTATATAGTAAACTCAATAATGTAAAGTGGTGTGCAAAAACATTCGCGTCAGCCGGGATTCGAACCCAGGTCTCATTTTTTCCGAAAGCGTGTGCTGAATAGTTACACCACCGACGGTCGTTTTGCACACCGCTCTAGCGAGTGAGTTTATTGTTTGATGTTTTTGCACACCGCTCTTCATTATCGGGTTTAATGTAACATCATACCACCGCAATACGCGGTCAAATAAAATGAGTTCTACTACATGGTACCAATTGTACATTTATGGAAATCGATGTAAGTCAGTCTGTGAGGTCTTCTCTAAAAAAAACTTCTTGGGTAGCAAAATTATCGCATTAGAAAATGCTATTCACATATATCATCGGCGTGAAAGTGTCACGTTCAAGAAGTGTAGTGCACATCTGTACGTATTCAGTCATACTCTTCTTGCCTCCCAACCACACCTTTTCAAGTCACGAATGAAGTAAGATAACATCTGAAGCAGCCCTGAAGTCTGGAATATTGTTTGATCTGAAATACACCATGACTTATTAGTGATTCATCGAATCTGTGGTGTAGTATTCGGTTTTCGACCATATTCGTTGTGCGTCCCAATTCAGCGTTCGTGGAAAAGTTATGTTTTGGTGGTTTTCAAAGTCTGGTACGATTACTCGATAGCTCAACTCGCAATAGAATTGGAAATATATCCGTCTTTGAAGAGATTTTCGAGTTCTTTCCGATTAGAAAGAAACAAAAGAAAAACCGATCTTATTCGCTGAAGAGGAACTTTTTATAGGAGCATTGGTGACCATACGAAAGCTGAGACTCGAGGCTACACTCACACGTCGCTGGCTTTCCAAAACTCACCTTTCGTCTTTATTTTTTATACGCGTATAATTCGCTGGAAGCCGAAAAGCATACCAATGTGTAGAGAAAATTCCGTAGTATCTTGGTCAATCGTTTTATTTATAGTTTCTTACAAAGCGGAAGAAAAAACTACCAATTGAATAACATCGTAACTGGGTGGTTGTCCTTTCAAGTTCACCCCACTTCCGCACTCACTCGCTGTACATTGTCTTGTCTCGTAACCTTTACACACTCGTGTCCTCTAAGATTTGTAAACTCGAGGTGTAAGCAAAACTTTGCATGTTGAAATGATTAACAAACGAGAAGTCTACACTACTAATTTTTTCCCAGAATAACTAATTTGGCTTCTTTTGCATAGTTACTCCTTGAGCTATAAGTTGTTGGAGTTCAACAACGCAGAAGAAAATTTGTTCACATTGATACACGTGAGAAGAGTAAAGACTGACGCAGGTTGCGGATCAAGAGGTCCCTTTTGTGCTAATGGACCACCACAACCACCTGCACGTGATCAAATTGAGATCAATTGGAGAAGTAGGGACTGGATGAGGTGCAGAAAAATATCCTGAGGTTATTCATATAAATGCGTAGAATATAGCAAACCGCCCAACGGAGTTTTGCTATCTTTTCGGGAATTACATGATAATTTAGGCAGCGCAAATGGTCTACGAACTTAGAGAGCAAGTGGTATCGCAGAGGTTCGAGGACCTTAGACAGAAATGGTCCAAGTGACAAGGGCGGCACCCAGCTGCCACCAACCTCAACAGTCAGTTCGATCGCGGGTCATCATCCGAACGGTCGTCTGACATCACCCGGACCACCTCACCTCAGTACATTGTCGATCCATTATTGCTCTCTCTACACAACCTCGCTGTCTTGTAACTAATTACTTCATAAGGTTGCATTCATACAACTCAGATGAATTCAATAGATTTGTGAGCGGAACATAGTACTTCCGTGGCGGAGCAAACTCACTTTGGCTATGCTCGACCCATCACCACGGTTTAGGGATTCTGCCCATATCTAATCACTAGCTACCCCACTGCTAACTCTATATACTCACCCACTGGATCCCGCAAACGGTGTTCTACTTGGGGGCGAACATAGCATTCCCAAATGGGCTCCGCCGCTTAGTCATGCTTCGACAATTACGAAACATCGTCAATTACAATAACATTGTCACTTGTCATAACAATGTCAAATGCAATAACATGATCATATGCAATAACATGATCACTTACGATAACATCTTCAATTACAATAACATTGTCATCTGTCATACAATGTCAAAAAGCAATAACAATGTCATATGCAATAACATGATCACTTGATAACATCATCACCGTCAGCTACAATAACACCACTTGCCATAATACTGTCCTCCATACTTCTCATCAGTCGGTCACCCATATTGACTTACGCATATGTTCGCATAACGATATGTCGTGATCATATATATATATATATATATATATATATATATATATATATATATATATATATATAATATTATCATTTTAGTAATGCATGTATATTACAGGTTGTTTTGGTATAATCCATATAAAGGATTTAAACTCTTCTCTCTTGTCCGCTGCGAGACACAAATCGCCAGCGGATCACAGCAGCAAAACCACTGAACCTTCACCACATAGAACACTTGAATTTGGTGCTCAAGTCATCACGACAGATAATAATATGAGGACAAAAAAAACGGGTATAGAAAATTAGTACTCGAGGAACGATAGTGCAAAGTTTTTTCTATAATTCTGTAGAGTGCAAAACTCCCGAACTGCAGTAATAATCAGAAAACAATCAAAGATTTTCGATAAACTAACATTGCATGCTGTGTTCGGCATAATTTTCACGAATTCTTTATTAATTTTGAACTGCAAACACTAAGTTAACTTTTGCGTATTATGTGGAATGAAAGTATATTTAGAATAAAAAATTCATGGTCTAGTATTCTTGGCACAACTTATGAGAATTCACTGAAACAAGTGGTCTATCACTGCATACTGAAAAGCCGCTTAGAGTTATTCGGCCGTGCCATACTTTTTCCCGCTTTTATTTTATTCATTTTTTTCTATTTCAAAATTAATTATTGTCAAACAGCTGTGGTCTGTTGGAGAGTGTTCTAGTAGCTTTAGCCAAGCGGGTATAAAAAGGCCTATCAAGAAGAAATTGGCTCCTACAAAGCGATGTCTTGTTAGGCACTTCACACATTCGTTGCGACAACTAAGACAGGATTTTCTCAAGTCAATATCACAAGAGGTGAGTTTTGAGTTCGAGCGTTCTGCGAGAAAACACGCGCCACTCCTCCAAATTGGATCGCGGCAAAAAACCTGTCAGCTCAACCAAGACACAAGTTCCGTGTTCAGAAGATTATGCTCTCGGTCTTTTCAAATTGGGAAGACATGTTGATTTGGGATAGCTCGACAACAAGCAGGCAATCAACGCCGGTGTTCACGATGTAAACGACTACGAAAGTTGACTGCAGCAGTGAGAGAGAAGCATCTGAAACGACGCCGTTTTGCCCTTGTCCATGATAACGTTCGACCGCACATTGCAAAGACGACTCGCCAAGTTCTGCAGAAACTAGGCAGGATGCGTATCACATTCACTGTATAGTCTTGATACTGTTCCATCGGATTAACATGTCCTCCGCGCCTTGTAGCAGCATCTGAGCGAGAAAACTTTAAGACCATAACCAACTCAAATGTGACGTACCAAATTCTTTCTTCACCTTCATTCTTTTAGGAGGAAGGCATTCAATCGCTGCATATTACCGGTTATAATGGTGATTATATTGCTTGATAATTGATTTCTTTAGATAGATTGAAATCGAGTTAACAAAATTGTCGAAATGTGAAGGAAGCGGTGGTGAAACAATAGTTGTACCAGAGTACATGTGGATTTACAAAAAGTTATTACCATGGTTTAGTGAGGTAAATAATCACCCATAAGACAATATAACAAAGTCTCTTCTACAACTTAATCGAAGTTCCATTAAGAAGAAGACTAATATTAAGATAAGTTTCTTCGAACTATCGTTGAAGAGGCATAGCAATGCAATGCACACAGTCATTTATGACAAATATTTCATTGGTACATAATTGTTTTGACTTGTTTTAACACGTTGGCAACCGTTTTCTGCCCTTATCGCACACCGCGTGTGCGGCGGCGGGGAGGCGCGGCGGCGCGATGGGTCGGAGTTCGTACTATCAGCTTTGCGATGCAAATATGGTAGTTCCTTTGATAATCTGAGGTACTGAGGGGATATTGTTGTGAGAAAACGATGAAATATAACAGGAGATACTTGGACAAAATTTTTATACTCTAAGGAAATGCCCATGTATCGAAAACCATTCAAGTTTTCAACGGGAAAATCAATTACTGTGAGAGGGAACTTATTGCCAGCTATTATATAATTACGTTTCTTTCTTTTTTACCCATGCTTTTCTATATACCACTATGTTTATTCGTGAAAAGACTTTTATAGCCCGTTCCACAACGAAAAGGACACGTTTTACAGTCAAATTTCGTTTTTTATCAACTTCACAAGGTAATTCTTGGCATTACAAAGTTAAATTTTGATTCAAGATAACTATCGATACAGAATAATAACTATGATGCAAAATAAAGAAACGTTTTAGAAAAGGCTCCTATAAAGGGTTTATAGTAAAGAAAAGCTCATGAAATCTTCTATGCTTGATTTATTCTGGTTTATTCATGTTTTTAATAGTCATTCGATAACTTGAATAACACCGCTTCGATACCAAGCCTGGCTCGTGAAAGGACCCTCAGTACTAGTTATACCAAAGGAGAAGATTGACGTTTCGCCCTCACGATGCGTTGTTTCAACTTCACAATGAAACTTCTTGTTATCTTTCCTATCAATAAGCTTTGATTGTGTGCAGAGTTTATTGCTGTGAAAGTTAGTATATCGTCAAAGAGATTTCTATAAAAGTACTGCTAGTGGAAACAGCGCCTAATTATTTAAAATCTCCTCTGACCAAATTACGAAGATAAGAACGAGCGAAATGCTCTCACCATTTATTAGTCCTCCTGAGGAATGGTGATATGGCAGATATCTGTTCACTCTGGTCCACCAGCGACTTTCTCTTATTGTGCATCTCGAAGACTTCAAACTTCTCCGCGCAGGGATTTTTGCAGTGCCCTGAGCTGTTGAAAGCACTGTGACGTCTCTTCTGTCCTTGAATCGCAGACCATAACGCCATTTTGATTCTACATGGCTTTCCACTCGCCCTTGCGCAGTGTTCTTCCATGACCTCCTTAGACAAGCCTTTCCTGCTCTTTCTGCATGTTCCAATAAAGTATGTATTGCTTTGCAGCAGACTCTCAGCTAGGGCGACGCTGGAATACCAGTTATCGGCAAAGAGGTGCCTTCTTTCATTCAGAAGATCCTTCATTAAATCCTTTATCACAAAATCTGTAAGTGGCTCGTTCGGTGTCGGGTTTGCGCCAGCACCTATGTACAACATCGCTTTGTAGGTGTACCCACCCCACCTTCACCACATAGTTTAAATCGCTCTATTGCAAATCTGCTTTCTATTGCAAGGTGCATACAGGCGGAATTTGATTCGTCTGCTGAATGGCACCATCGACTCATCGATACACACGTCTGCCCATGGTTTGATTAGATCCTTGGAATTCTTGTTGACAAGTTCCAGCATTGGTCTTATTTTGTATAACATGTCATTCACATGGCGACCCATATTGTTGCTTACATGCAAGTGGGTCATGATCTCGAAGAAGCGATCCCTCGACATAAGATGCGAAGCTATGGAGACGCCGGAAAGATGCAGACTATTGCTCCAGTAATCGTAGACCCTTGGCAATCGTATAATGGTCATTTTGAGGCACAAGCCCGAGAATATCTTCATTTCTTCAATCGTTGTGTCTTTCCATCCGAAAGGACGGGGGGGGGGGGCTATGTCTCTCATGTGTTGGTGAGCCTCATAAACACCTCCATGATCTTGTTGAGATGACTCGCGGAAATGGGAACTGGAGGAGGCACAAAAAATGTCATGAGAGATGTCAACTGAAGAGGAATACGTAGGGTACAGTAATTAGTGGTCTTATGTCATGAGTTGTCAGTTGTTTTCAGGCGCAAAAGAAGTTTTATGTTCATTCATTCATTTCCTTTTCGTTCATTTGAAATTCATTTGTGGTTTTGTATGAAGACGAGTTATTATTGATGTAGTTTATAAAAGATGAATATAACCAAAATATGATTAATATATATAGGATAACATAACGATGTTCAGTAACAGTTTGAAAGATCATCTTATGCTACATATCTGCCTTTTCCCTCAAGATTCAAAGTTTTAGGAGGAAATATTGCCATTGTTCCTACCACAAAAAGTTTCATGGGTGTCTCTTCTTTCATACTAGATCATTTGCTGTAAACAAAATTTCCTTTAGTAACGATAAATATCCATATTTCATTAAAAACTACCACAACGTCATTGCTGCCGCCGCCGCGGCGCGACGAGCAGGATTTCAACGCCGTTGCCAACGTGTTGACCAAATAGCCTTATTGAAGTCTCTCCTATGACTGTTTCTCTTTTACTGGCGATTGAACTCTTTTTTATGGCGATAAAAAAACTATTTTATATTGAAAATCTACCACATTGTCGTTATAACGCGCTGGGCTCGCCGCTTTCAGCGCAGGAAATCAACGCGGTTCTCGAAAGGTTGGTAGAAATGAAAATCATTGGACCGCGAGATAAGAATCACTGGTCACGCGGAACAACGAATTATTTGGAGGCAATATGTTATTCAGATTTTTTTGCTTACACGAGATTGATAATAACGTTTATTCGGTTAACATTTAGACATCTCTGCCTGCTTCAGAACCGAAGATTCGACTATATTCTTTACAGTTGCCTGTCAATCAAATTGATCTTTAGGTTCTCAAGAAAACTTTGATAGAAAACATTGCGATCAAAAGAAAAATAGGTTATACGTTTAGAAAAAGCTCTCGGCTCAGCTGTGCTTAATGCTGATATATTCTTACCAAACCATACCTGTTGAGTCTTGGTTGTTGACAGCCTTAATAGATGATACCCATGAAAGAGTGGTAGCAAGAGAGGCCTTGGTGGTATCGTGGTAGCATGCGCCTCAGTAGTAAGGGTGAAACGCGTGCTCAACTCCTGAGTGAGGTCAAATTCTTGTCTACCACTCAATTTTCTGAGATTTGTACTTCAACATCAAACCACTGGAATAAAGAAGATATATTAAAAAACTGTTGGGGTACTTATTCATTATAAAACGACAAATGAATATTCGACTGCATTTTCGCCGCACAAGAATTTTTCATAACAGTGTTGGCAACCATTCGAAAGCATAAATCTCTGGACAGCGCAGTAAACGGCCGATTTTTGAAAAAAAAAAAACTTTTCCTGACGTTGTTACAGAAAGGAAATCCTTGTGTTTCACACACGAATTTTTCTCGCAGGGCAGAACTTTTTTTTTTAGACTATTAGTGATCATTTGATAGTGTAGGATTCAAGAGCTCCAACGCTCTGCTTATTTTTTGTTGGCAGTTCCTTTGGACGGTAGCAGGCAAAGTGAGATCAAGTTTCACGCATTTGGCTTGTTTGTTCACAAACTAATTTACGGTCCAGGGTCTGGTGGGCCGAATTTGATGAGACGGCCGGCCACTATCGATCGATTAGCACTTTGGTTAGTGCGATTTTTGTCATTCTTTTGGGAACTTTTTCTTCGCTTCAAAAGGAGCCTTGAACCAAACGTGTGACTCTAATACTGAAGAATTTTCTTTATACGTTCATGTGCTTTTTGTTCTTCCAATGAAGTAATGGATGAATTGGGCAGTCGATGTGAAACATAATTTTATACCCAATAATGTGGAGTGTTGTGCAGAAACATTTTCGTTAGCCGGGATTCGAACCCAGATCTCACTCTTTTCGGGTGCGTGTGCTAAAGCGTTGCACCATCGACGTCGTTTTGCCCAGCACTCTTTCTACGTTATAACGCGTTGTCTGTCAACAGCCAACCGTCGACAATCTGGCTAGGCAGCCGCTATCGGCATTGAACCCACATATGTTGATAGATATTGGGTATCAATAACAATTTGAATTTATTTATTTGACGGCCTCTTGCGGTGTTTATTACGTAGTTTTATTTTGAATTTTACAGCGTTATAAAAAGGTCATTTCAAAAAACGACTATGTGTTGCACTAGCCAGAGATTTGAGCTTTCGAATGACTACTAACACTTTCATGTAAAAATCTTGTCCAGCGTATGAAGTCGAATATTTATTTGTCACCTTATAATGGATAAGAACTAATACAGTCATGTATGACGTATTATTCCTGTGACGAAATGTATATTATGATTAATATTGAATACGTGCTCAAAACCATCACTAGTGATGAGTCTGTCTCAACCTATTATACCTTTATTTCTGACACTGATGAAGTTAGAATATGGCTGCGAGAAGGAAAGATTCAAAACAATGTGCAGTGAGATTTCAACTAGGTTTTTATGAAAAAATGAGGGTTTTGTATCAAAGTAGAGACTCCATGGCAAATGGGCGTATGAACTATAGTTGAGATTACGATGTTTCAACGATTTATTTATTGCCTATGAGTGATGTGAACTTTAATCGAATGCGATGAGGACGACAAGCGTCGAAACTTCCACCGGATAATTAGTTTCATTACAACTTCTTAAAACTGGGATTGGATTAAGGATTTACCTAGGGCATCGACTGATGTGGTGAAGCAGTGGGTTCCCGGAAAAATTATGGCGCTTCTAAAACCCAGAAATTTTCGAGTCCTGCTCATAACTTACATCCATGCAATTGTTGATTACAAGAGACTGCAGCCTTAAATCGTTTTGCATGTGATCAACAAGAATACTTCATTAACACATTGACAACGATCTGATCTGTTATTAGCTTATACCTCACGTGGAGTGTGCGGCGGCACGTCGTGGGGGGGGGGTCTTTATTATCACGCGTTACAATGGAAATATGAGGATCTCTTTGGTAATCTGAGGCACTGAGGGCATATTACCGTGATGAAATGATGAACTATAGCAAAAGAGACTTCTATAAGAGTTTCATAACCGAGAATACCCATGAATCGAAGAACCATCTATGTTTTAACAAGAAAAGCACATTGTTGTAAAAGGAAACATGTTTCTAGTCTCTCATTTCCAATATACGGGATACTCCCAGCATCAATTTTTTGAGAAAGCGTACCATAATGTTAAATGATCTTTCATCCTGCTTACGTAGCGACCAGGTTTCTGATGCATATGTTGAACAGGGACACCTTTGAATCAAAAAGGTGGGCACGGAGTTGGAAGTCCTTCGTCCTTCCATAATATCCTCGATGCTTTTAAGCGTTCCCCAACCTGCCCATTTCTTCCTGCCAAATTGCGGAGCTGGGTCGTTCATTAATTTGACTTCATGGCTTAGATGGACATAAGTGGAGCATTCAAAGGCATACTCATAAACATCGTTTTCTTTAAATTTAGCCGGGGATCAATCTTTCCACAAGCGTTGTACAAACTGGTCAATATTCGTTCGCTTCGCTGATCTTGGTATTATAAAGACAAAAGCATCAGCGAAGCGAAGTTGGTTTCGATTGTCGACTACCGATTTTCTCCTCCCACATTGTTTCATTCTAGTGTTCACATGACGTTTTGAAGAGTGCCAGTGGCTAATTTTGGTGAGATTGTATCATCTTGTAGAACCACTCTACTTTACGTCGATAGTGATATCGTCAGAGAATGGCGATATTCCAATTGTGAATCCTTTGTATAGCTCACGAAGATTTCTTATGCACTGAGTAGAGATGTCCTGGCTATACGGAGCCTCTATGACTGTTTTTGTATCGACTGAGTAGAAGGCTTTTGTGAAATCGATGAAAGTGAGACAGAACGTTCTTTTATACACTCGTGAAACTTCAGTGAGTCTTGCGGTCTATAGCCTACTAAATGGAAATCCATACAGACTGTTTTGGAATGAGTAGGCATGAGTCTCTGAGTCGTCGAGCCCTGATATTCTTGTAGGAAGACGGATTCGTCAAAATGCCTGCTACAGTGTATTATTAGTTAAATAAAAAACAACTCGGCACTGTTCATTTTAGTGCACTACGCAATAATCGCTTTTTAATACGGCAATTCGCTCTGCGCCATTCTGGTGTTTCTCTCTACATTTACTCAAATGGCATATACGTTGTACGACAGTGGCCTGTCTACCCGTTGTCATCTCAAGGTTAATTCGTACTTCATTATTTACTCCACTTTTTCTTTTAATTTTGATTACGATGGGTTTAGTTCTCTGAACACGTCCATATCTGACCGTTCCGTAAAATCAGTTTTTCTTTATTTGATTTAATCGGCATATTACTAGTAGGACATCTCTATTCCTTCACAAACGCTTTGAACAGTTCGCTCTGTAAGCCGTCACGCTGCGAAACACTGAGTTGGGCAGGTGATACTTGTTACAGTAAGAAATCAAGATTGTTTCTCGACGACTCAAGTGGAAAAGTGTGGTAATCTGTGCCACTTGTCGTCTCATTGATCGCCGAGTGACTCGGGCGGACACCAGCAAAACTACTGTCTTTGCAAATTGAGTGAAAGAATGTCACTGTGTCCTTTTGGCACTAGGAAGTCAATATGCATCATATCTTTCTTCTAAGATTTTGGTAAGAAAAAATCAGGCCATCAGGTCTGCGGTATTCCTGCAATGCGCTTGACATTCCGGATAATGAACTTGATGACGATTCTCGTCCATCGGCTGTTGTTAAAGCGCATTATGTGCCCGGCCTTTCTTATCTTCGACAGCCTGGCGTGTAGAACGGCACTGTTCATATCCGATCTCTGATTTAAGTCAGGATTTCGGATTCTCTCTCTTATTTGCGAGATACGGAATATTGATAGGATCAACTTCCCGATAGCGCTTTCAGTAACGCAAAAACAATTTTCATCATAACTTTGTGGCGACCAAATTTTTGATGCGTACATTAAGCAAAGGTAATCGTTGAGTTAAAAAGGTAGGCATGGAATGGGACAACCTTTGTCCTCCTCACCACATGGTGCTAGGCGCTTCATCACACCCACTTTTGCGTTAATAAACACGCTATCAAAAATTTGATTTTACGAGCATCTCTTATCTCACAAATGAGAGGAAGGACGAGGAGCTCTGACCTACATCAACTTTTGAATATCAAGGGATCTTTTGCAAGAAAGGTCAGAAGCAATGAAGTATTTCCTACGCAAGATCTGTCTGGAAAGTGTGTTCTAAGAAATCTCGCCTTATAATGATCGATTTAGATGTTAAGTGTGTTCCCAGACAGGCTCCTTACAAAAATTGTCGCAATGTCAACGCTTAATTTGCTGAGCGAACAGAACTCAAACAATAACCTACACGTCAGGTGTCAAAACTCAGATATCTTTGTATAGACGGTATGCTCAAACGATAAAAATGGAGGGGAGAGCCCAACAACTTCGTTTCTTGACCGATACATGAAACGAAGAACAAATACTGAAAAAATATGCTATTCTGAATCAAGAGCCCTTTTCTGTTAGACGCCGACAAACGAATATATGACCTCATTTGTTGAGCAAGAATTTTTGATAGGAGCGTTAGCAGTCATACTGAATCTTAAATCTCTGGCGACAGTCGTACGTAACTGGTTCTCCAAATCGCACCCCTATAGCACTGCAAAATTCAAAATGAAATTTTGTTGGAATGAGAGTTTGTAAGATTAAAGTTTAGATTTCATTTTAATAGTTTGTTATTTTCTATCTTTCACACACACCACACGCCTTCATTTTATCATGCGTATAATTCTCCGGAAGCACGAGAAGAATATAAACGTGTGCAGAAAAATTAGTGATATCTAAGTCAATCGTTTTGCTTAGATTTTCTTACATAGCAGAGAAAAAATTATCAATTGGACGACAAGTTGCACCCCACATGTCTAACACTTTAGGCTATCTATCGATCGCCTCTCCCAAAGTGTTGATTAGGCACTATGCAAGCCCACCGAATATGTGAGGCTCACTTATTCTCTCTGCTATACTGCACCGAAACAGCTTCTCTCGGAACTAAGCACAGCATTGGAATCATCAAAACTTACGCTATCGCATGATTGCTAATAGTCTAAAAAAATCTGTCCGGCTATTTATAAAGAATAAATCTTTCTTCTTCAATACAGCGCTATTAAAAGATCTTTTCCAAAAGCAAAATGTATTTCTGAGTGATTCGAGACATATGCAATAGGAAGAGTGATCGCAGTCCAAGAGAGGAGCTTTGTCCAGCGAAATTCAAGCGAGATAAGAAAAAAAAGTATGATCGTGTGAGGCATAATGTTACTTTGGATTTCCCAATGCACAAAAGGGTGGCCTATAAAGCGCTCTCGTAAGTCTCTAGCCAGAAATTTAAGCTTTTGAATGGTAACTAACACTCCTATGAAAGATTGCTGCCCAGTAAATGAGGTCAATTATTCATTTGTCGCCGTCTAACAGAAAAGTACCGAACCAAATTTTTTGCTAAGACGGTAATCGATGCTTTTCTAACTTATCTTGAATGCACACCTACAGATTTTGTAAAATACGCTATGCTTTTTTTTAGGATATCTGACCTTGTGATCTGTGGTCTTCAAATCCATGCCTTCGCTTGGTTGAAAATATGTTTATACTCTAACTTGTTTGCATTGTTCATAAAACTACGTCTATTTAGAAACCTGTTCATCAAAACCAATACCAAATCGTAATATTGGTTTAGCTTATATACACAGCTGACATTTGTGAGATGATAGACGTGGTGGTGATTTTCGATGTGAACCATCTAAAACATAGGCATCATTCGGATAACAGTGAGAACCTTACGAGGAAACGCTAGTTTCGAAACAAACAGAATCTCAGATAAGTAGCTAAAAATGGAACTATAGCTATGTCCGCCACTTCCAACCCGATTCAAAGTGCAGATTAGGAATGTTCGATTTTGCTTTCTTGAATGATCAAGCCAACACGGTCTTGAGGACTGATGCCCACTCGGCTAATGCTTCGACATCTTCGTCTTCTTCACAATTCTAATCACAACGGCATCGTCACATGTGGTTTTTCATTTTAGCGATGATTCAACGAGCAAGATTCGAGTTGTACGGCAACGAAAAACCACACAGAGCGAACGAAGGACTATGAACTGCTGAGATTGATCAGTAGGTTCCGAAAAGCCGAAGATGTTAAAACGTCAGATTACTACGAAATTATTTATCAATCTTGTGCTGGAATAATCGTTCAAAACATTTGTTTAGCATTCAAAAACTTTTTTTTGTTGGCAAAGCCAATGTTAATAGAAAGCCTGCTTGCAAATTATTTCAGTTCACTGCGTCACAGATAAAAGTAGCGGCTTTAAGCCGTTGTTGAACGTTGCAAGATCACACTTGTGCTACTCCGGACGGTCAGGTGACGATATAATCTCGCATACGGACGAACATTTCCCTTCTCCGCATCGTTTAGTGAAAATTGTTCGATAATGAACTGCAAAGAACAGCAACAGCTTCATTTTCACGGTGAAAACTCCAAGTATAAATTCTATTTCGATAATGTGCTTCAATCGTCTACACAGTGTGATTCTAGATATGTCGCTGGCCAGAACAGTACGCGATCAACATTGAATTTATGTTTTTTTTTTTGAAATTGATTTCAAACCCAGTTAAAGCTCTTTTCCAACAATACACGGCCTGAAAGTTCGAGAAATCTTTGGATCTACAGCGTAGCGGAAACCACTGGTGAGGAAAGGTATTTTTGCGGTACCATACTAACTCATTGAATCTGCAGAAAAAAAGCTTTCACTGAGTCAGCCATAAGGATGTCTTTTTTCTCGAATAATGGATAGAAGATTATATGAAGCGAGTTGAATTAGAATCATATCTTGAACAAAGTATTTACGTCGATCGAATATAAGAACAAGTGTTGATTTAGAGGGTAGCGATAGTAAACTGGTCTATTTGTCAAAAAACGTGAAACAAACAACAATTTTTCGGAGTGCTCTGTTCATGATCAAACATTCATTGCTTAAAAACTGGCATGAGAGGTTTGGCCGATACACTCCTTTATTCAAAATGCCACTGTTCTGGCTTCTGATTACGGTACGTTTGAATTTACAACAGAAAATAGCTCACCTTTTCTTCCTGAAATATTAACTTTCAAAAGCCATGCGTTTGTCAGCATAGCATTCATTGAGCTAAAGCATTAGTTACTCAACACATATTTTATCCAACATTCTGTGATTATTATGACAATAAGTGTGTTGATCATCAAAATAAAGAGTCACCAGTCTTTCAGATTAGAGGCGGATGACGTGTTGTGTTTCGTTAGGGATGGTGACATTTTCACTGTTTACTCATATGAGGGCTTGATGTATAAAATTTAGCATCCTTTATGATAATCCTGAATAAGAAATGAGCCTCCATTGCACATTACAGTTTGACATCTTAGAAGATAGCATGAGCTGCATAATAACAACTAAATCAATTTCAGCTTTATGTCCTCATCGTCGCGGATGCAGCAAGTAAGTTCAACTCAGCTGATTGGTATAAAAATATCTTTACAATAGCATAACTTTCGTTTCAAGTGTTTCTTGAGACCTCACTCGAAATCTGATATGCCAGATAGTTATTTTGGAGCCCAAGGGTAAGGGCTAGATCTCAGAGAACTGACTGAACGAAAGGCACCGAGCAACTGACGAGGCTGGAAGGCAGAAACACGCGTATTAAACTGTATAAGTGCCCATAACAGACCACATGCATGACTCAAAAATGACTATCAGGCAAGTCTCGTTGATACTGAAATATTTTCAGTGTGTCCTAGTGAGGAAATTACTGATGAAATGCGTAACACGTATCTCAAATATCATAATGATGCACGATCCCGTTTGGCAAAAGGAGAAGAAAGTGATATGAGTCGCAAGCTTGGCCCAGCAAGGAACATGTACAAACTGGTATGAGAAGTGAGCTTTCGATCTTGTAACTTACATAAAAGTGGTTTTTTTTTCAGAGCTGGAATTGTGAGTTTGAAGAGATAGCAAGAATATCTGTAAAAGGCTGCGGTTCCGAATCGTTTGAAAACTACACTGCACTTGGACTGAGCGTACATGTGTGAGTACGCTGTAATAGTGTGGTGTTCATATAGTTTCTTTGAAAAACTGACCAACTAACTTTCCTAAGAGCTTCATTTTCTCAAAAGATATATTGAAGCCAACAGTTATCTGCGAGCGGCTAAGTGTTTGATTGATGCAAAAGCAATGGCGACTTTAGTCCGTGGATTTCTTAATGGTTATAGACATTTTCTTTCTATTTTCACTGATCTGTTTTGACATGTTTTCTCACTGTGTGGATCTCAATACTTTCAGTATTCGACTCGTTTTTTCGTCTTCCTCTCCAAAGCGTAGATTATTGGTTGAGCAAGTCTCCTTGCAATCTCGAGGATAGCTTGGCTGTAGCGTTCCATAAGGAGTTGTTGTTGACTGCTGAAAGGGCTGGGGGTGGAGGTCAGCTCCATCCGCGTCGCGACGAGCATCACGACCACTCGGCCAGGCGCCTCAATTGCTATAACTAGGCTCAAGCACATCTTTATTAATCAGAGTAACAACCATTACGATTATCACATTCTTGGTAACGATAAATGAGCTTTCTCGTTTTTGTAGCCTACAAATGGTCATCTCGGAACTCGGGAATCCCTCGGAAAGCATCTTCTGCGTCGTGTTGCACGTAGAACCGTTTTCTCAGCTAGAAGTTGCCGAAATGCTTGAAGAAGTAGTAGTCGATTGGCGCGAGATCCTGTGAATATGAAGAATGAGGAGAAACTTTAGAGGGAAAAAGATCTTTGTAGGTCAATTCGTCCAACTTCTGAAGCGTTTATGGTGCGCTATGTGGCTACAGGCTGGCTATAATTAAACCGCCATTATTTTTGCACCACGTTTTTCACCACCCAATTTGCTTCAAATCACGAGCAACCGTAGAATGTTTGAAGTTGAGTTTCTTTCAAAATTTCGCATCGTCTTGTCAACATTAGCTTTGGTGTTTTCTTTCAACTGGTTGTTGTCAACTTTCCATACCCGACGATTACGCTTTTCTCATCTTCAGTGCTCTCATCTCCTTCACGAGAAATCGTGAATCATCACTGTGCTATACGTTGACTAGCAGTTCTTAGGCAAGATGTGCCGTTGATGCTGCAAAATATCTCTGCTGCTTTACGATCCACGCTATATTCACATTCTGGAAGCGCAACCAGTTTTGTGCCGACCTAGGTTCTTTCTACAGTCTGATAAACATAAACAGCAAGTGAAACATCGTGATTAATAAAAAATAGAGCGATGAATGTGAGCCGAAATTATGCGTGACATAACCACATTAATTCATGACTTTATTTCAATATTAAAGGGCAATTTCAACAAAGCATCAATCGTCCGTTACTTTTGCACCAGCCTAGTATTTAAATATCCTGTCGAAAATGTTTGCCTCTATAATTAAACCTTTATTTCGAGTGCTTTATTGAGACCACGCTCAAATTTCAATAGATCCTTTCATTATTGTTTGAGCCAATTTGTCGTGTGGTCTGGTATGGGCTCTTGTACAGCCCGATACACGTGTTTCGTCCTTACAGACTCGTCAGTCGGGCAGAACCCGTCATCTTTCGATCTTTTTAGTCAGTTCTCTCGGGAGCCCAGCTCTCCTTACAGAGAGTTGTCGAAGACGAACGCTTTACATTCTATGTCAAGTGAAACTTTCAACTAACACTGAGTGTTGCGCACTCAATTGCTCTTTGGCTTGTATTTTAGCATCTTTATGGTCAGTTCTCTCGGGATAAAAGTACCAGACGATGAGCAATTGAGTGCGCAACACTTTATGTTAGGTGAAAATTTTACTTGACATAGAGTGTTAAATGTTTGTCTTCGATAACTCTCTGTAGGGAGAGCTGGGCTCCCGAAAGGACTAACTGAAAAGGTTGAAAGACGACGGGTTCTGCCCGAGTGACGAGTCTGTAAGGACGAAACACGTGTATCGGGCTGTACCAGAGCCCTTACCAGACCACATAACGAGTTGGCTCAAATAATAATGAAAGGTTGTCTCTGTAGTTTTCCAGTGTTTTTGACCAAATTTAGTGGTTCAGTATTATTTTACCCTTCACCTTTATAATCTCGACCACAGGTAAAACCGATATGGTACGTTTCCGTTAGAGGGCGGCAAGGGAATATTCTACCCCATTCCCTGCACAAGAGCTTTTGAAAGGAATGTTAGTAATCATTCGAAAGCTTAAATCTTTGGCTAGCGCGATATTTGGCTGGTTGTCAAGAAAGTCTTTATTATGTCTCTTTAGAGAACTAAATACATCTGTGTATCACACACGCGTATTCTAGCAAGACAGAGCTCTTTCTTTGGATAATAAGTGATCATTCGATATTGTAAGGTTTAAGTCCTACAGACGGGCTATAGAAATCGATGCACGCGGAATGAATTGCGCCATTTTCGCTGTTTGTTTGAGGTTTTTGACTTCGTTTGGCAAAAATTTCCGGTGTTCTTGTATTGCTTTGATAGAAGAAGATTTTCTCTACTCGATGTATGCTTTTGGTATAGTTATACATATCTTCTGTAGAGAAAAACGCTCGTTTACTACGCAGTCATACTGTATTTGGCATTCAATCAATTGTATTGCATTGCACGAAGGAAATCACAAGGAAAATCTTTAGTTTTACTCTGCCCTAGTTTTGTATAAGACCCAAGGGTCATCATAGTAGAAAAAATCAAAGTACAGTTAGCAATTTATCAAAAGTTATCATGCGTACTGTATTCGGTACGTGTTCACCGTAAACTCTGACTATAACTTAGCTTAAATCAATCATTCCTTATTTCTAATCATTCAGAGTTGATGTACTCGAGGAAAGGTTGAGCATTTATGGATAGAAGAATTCTGAGCGGTAAGGGACAACCGTGTTTGAATAAAAGGCTCAAAACATCGGCATTATGCAAAATATTGGCCAGAAATATGTGTCTCCGGACTAAACCTCGAGAAAGAATTAACAATACCTTCTTCTGAATGAGGGTGCGGATAGGGGATAAGCACCGAGAATATTCGACAGCTTGAATATCAAGAATCTGAAGGGTGTGTTTTGTTTTTCAAATGGTTTTTATGTAATGTTGTAAAGGTGAAGTAAAATTTTCGCTACTTATATGTTAGACGGCGACACGTTCTTAAGTCGATTTCACTCGCTGGACAGGATGTTTTCATAGGATTGTAAGTTATCATTAGAAAACTTGATTGCCTGGCTATTATGTGCTGCTAGTTTTTCAAAACTTGGATGCTTGGACGGTCCGTCTTCACTAGTTGTATGGACCTCAGCACATATTCCATTCGTCCCTTTGCTGCGCGACAGTCGTCCATGACGGTGGTCTAATTTGAGCATGGAGGCTGTTGCGTGTGTCATGCCGTGATCTGAAAAATATCGAGAGCTGCAAGTACAGCTCTTTACTTCTTTTAACGAACACCGTCCGCCCAACGCTCACTGGTCGTCTCACCGTCTGACGCCACAGACGGGAGAACCCGTGTGCGGGGTACTGAGGCTGGTTTATTGTGTCTGTGCAGATTGGCTTCCTTAGGTTCCTGACTTTACCGTCTGGTCTTTATGATGCTGGCTCCAAGGAATTAGCTTTCGGTGGCGGATCCTTGATCGGAATTCCCACTAACTGATTCCGCGATGGTGTTAAACCCGATATCAAAGAAGAAAAGTAGGAATAAAAAGTTAACCGACCGCTCAAGGACGAAGTTTTTCAATACACGCTTTTATAATGATTTTAACAATTTATAATGCTGTAGCATCCAGAATAAGATTTCTTTCTCACTCGTCTTTCGCCTTCATTTTTCCCACGCGTATAAATCGCTGGAAGCACGAAAAGCCCAGTATAATTATGGCTATAAAAGGATAAATAATTTTCCGTAGCACCAGAATCTACGTTTTTATCTGAAGTTTCTGTTGATGTGGTGAAAAATCCCCAATTAAATAACAATACTTCAAACGCAATCGGTCGTTCCCCGCCGGCCTCGTTTGCCCGCTCCCTGAGTTAGCCGGTAAGCAAAGTAGCCGAAAAGGATCATAGCCGATTAAAATGTGAAGGGGAGCCACAGCAACAACTTATCAGTAAGACAATCGCCCGATCTACCCGTAACTCGACAGTAATCTCCGCGTCATGCTTTAAAACGGCGGCAAGGATTGTTATTTGACTGATGATTTCTTCACTGCATCGATAAAAACTTTAGATGGAAACGCATGATTTCGATACAGCGGAAAATTTTGCACATGCTGATATGCTTTTAGTGCTTCTAGCAATTTTTGCTAGTGGTAAAAATGAAGGCGAAAGGCGAGTGAAAAACAGAATTTTTCTGGATGCTGGAGCGTAATAAAAGGGTGTTTAAAAAACCGCCGTCGTGCTGTTGTAGCCAGAAATTTAGGCATTCGAATGCCTGCATACACTCCTACGAAAAGTTCCTGTCCAGGAAATGAGATTTGCTTAAAAATTTGTCGCCGCCTAACATATAAGTACCACATTTTTTCAGACTCAACCATCTTTCGCTCGACAGAGGTTTTTATTCAAACCTTCAATAATCATTTGTAGCACAGGTCCCAACAATCTTAATGATAAGCTTGGTTTTTGAGAAGGGCGTTTTAAGGTTATGTTGCAGCTAAAAGATTATTGGCTCGGCGGCGTGTCGATTCCGCATCACACTTTATAATTGGCGTGCGGTACGCGCCGATTGTAAAACTCAATATTCATCTGATTAACGACGCACTAAGAAGTCCTTCGCAAAAACCAAGTGTATACTTGAAATTGTCAAAATTTGTGATATTTAATGAGCATGAAAGCCTGGAAGGAAATCTGTGACTAGCGAAAAATACTCGGATGTGCAATGCAGTTTTATTCCTGATGCCACGGCTCGCAGAGAATTTTTTTCTTAAAAGCAAACACACCATTGAAATTCTCGGGATTTGAGCTATCGACTGATTACTGAACAGCGATGGCTTGATGCCAATGCTGCAATATACATGCACATACCGGTGGAAGGCATACGCCCCGCAACTCCAATGTTGCAGCGCAAAAACCAGATTTCTTAGAAAAATCAATCTTCTTCCACTTACTCAAACTACATATGGAGTTACCTCCACATAGACCTCTATTAAAAATGTTTAGTTGTAAAAGATGCGCTTTGAAGTTAAGTTCTCGCAAGACAGGCGATATAAATGCACAAAAGGAGCTGAAAGTTTGTTAATATTTTACAAAAACGTGTTACCGCTGAGAAATGAAAAATTTCAAGAGAATAAACACTCTGTAAATCAAAAAACCTTTGTAAGTGGTTCAATCGTGATATTCCATACTTTATGTAACGACAAGATACCTCCGACTTATAGATTTCATCTACAATTACCAATAAAGCACCTATGACGTCCAAGCGGCGGGATAGCATTTTAGGCGTGAAATGTTATTTTCTTTTCTCTCTTGCAGCGTTTCCTAATAAGCTTTTGACAAACCATTTACATTACCAAAATCCTTAAGATCTGGGTTGTCCAATAACTAATAAAAGTTATTAAAAATCTATCTCGAAGCCCCAGCCGAGCAAATGAATAAAATTGCGTGAGAAGCACAATCTCATTTTCTCTGCAACATGATAAAATGACTTTTCTAGAAATCAAACATATCGCTGAATTCGCAGAGATTTAAGCATCTTTTGATTACCTAACGTTTGAAAGAAAGATTTTATCAACGAGAAAGGCCTTAAAACAGTCAGTACCTCAGCTAGTACACGTCGTCCTTTAGAGGATAGAGATTCCAACACTGCGCTTATTCTGTGGAAAAATCGCTTCCCTGCAGCGCAGCAGGAAAAATAGAACACAAGCTTGGGTCTTTTGGCTATTGTACGAGGTGGGAGAAAGGCAGAGGGAGCCATGGCAGATGGGGCGATTTCAACACGGCGCCATTCGACATGCTCTTCGGCTCGAAAGAAACCTCAAATTCAACGCCAGAGTCAAGGACTAAAAGATTTTCTCCTCACGATCATGTACTTTTCGTGATTCTCGGTAAGTAATAATCCAATTGCGCGACAGATGTAGAAAAGAATTTGGCTTTGAATTTGGCAGCATTGTGAAAGGATGTTTTGGGGACCACGTATTGCACTAACCAGAAATTTGAACTTTCGAACGATTACTTACACTCTTACGAAAAGTTTTTGCCCAGTGAATGGGATCGAATATTCAATTGTCGTTGTCTAACGGAAAAGAGCCGTAATATCACCTTCAAACATTCTCAATTTTTAGATTTGATACCAGCGATCAATCAAAGCAATATGATGCTAACAAATTCGTCAAGGAGTCACTTGATGCTTGGTGGGGCGAAGCGAAAAAGGCAAACCAATCCGGAAACAACGGATACCGAAAGATCCCTCAATTATGTGCTTAATAGATAGCTTGCTGTTGTGTGTTGCTACACATTGCCTTTCGATTTTTAGATGGCCTACTATAAAGTCACTGAGCTTGGGTGCGCCCATGGATTCTGCGAGGAAGGTTTACAATTTCGCGTTTTATGCATCTACAATCGACTGTAAGTCATAATCTTAGTTTTTTATAATCTGCTTTACTTTTGTTACAACTGAATTCACTACATAGTGAAATTTAGAAGTATGCCAAACTCAGTTATGTGGCAAAATGGAAAGTACTGCGAAATCGACAGCGAATGCACTGCATTTCCAAATTCAACTTGTGAAAATGGGCTATGCATTAGACCTAATCAGAAGCCAGGTAAAAGTACAGCATAATGTCGGGCTAACTTGTGTTGATGCGATAAAAATTCTTCAAGGAAATGTGAAAGCGGATAGAAGAAGAATATCATATGTTGCAGCAATGCACAACACCGGGAATGAGGCTTGTGCAAAGAGTTTCCTTGCATATTTTCAGACTTTTTGGTTGATTTTTTGCTGTGGCGCCGTGGCCGAAAGGTTGTGATGATGGTTGGGTGCGCGTGGAACCGGGCTCCACTCCCCCCCCCCCCCCCCTCCCCCGACTCTCTCCGGCAGTCAGCGACAACTCCCGGAAACGCCACAGCCAAGCTATCCTTAAGATTGCAAAGAAAATCGCTCAACCACTATTCCGCGACGTTCAAGAAGGAAACGAAATAATGAATCGAATGGCAGAAGTAATGGGATCCGCATAGTAAAAAGAAACAATGGGAAGTCGGATCAATTAAATGCGTATTTTGGTGCTTCTGATGAAGTTAACGAATGCTTCCAGAAAATGAAACATCCAAACTTTGCCCGAGTGACGGCGCGATGACTGATGCTCTGCGAAACAGTTTTCTTGACATGCACAACTTCTACAGGTTTGTTTGAAGATCGCAAGAGTCTTAACAGAAACTTAGCACAGATTTATGACCAGTGTTAGCGTATGTCAAAAGTTATCGTTCTAATACTTCGCTCATTTCTTCTCTAAAGGAGTTCGAAAGAAAAATATCAAGGATGATTTAACAGCTAATACAGTGTCAGCAATGAGAGTATAGAAATGAAGAAAAGGACAGCAGCTGCGTATCCTTTCTAGGAGCGTAGTGGCCACTGGACGAGCGGTGGACAAAATAGATGAAAAGGCGCCACAAGCTGCCGCAATGCCAAAACTGGTAGTAAAGTTAAAGTATTACATTACCATACACATTTGAGTGCATCGTACTCATAAAAACGATTTCATCCGAGCAAACTTTGTTTAGAAATACGACTGCGAGCTTGAAGCGCTCGCTGCAAAAGCCGCGAAAGTATTCCACCAAAGCAAATTAGCCACGGCGCAAGCATCTTTGGTGTTGCCTTGCCAAAATTTGACAAGCGCATTATGGCAGAGTTGGTAAGTTGGTTTGTCTCGTTTACCTTCGTATTCATGATCAAACAGTGTAGGGAAGACTGAAGGAGAAGCACTACAAGAAGGACGTTAAAACAGCTGATTGAGATAATGTTAAGGCGACAGAAACATGGTTCGAAAAGCTAGAAAAGTTGGGTGTTGGAAAGGAAAACATTGTGCCATGGGAACAAGCTAAACGCCCTACTCCTATTCTTTACTACACTCAGGTGAGAGATATAGTTACACTAACTGCTTCCTTTCGTCTGCAATTCAGTCAGCCCTTTGAGTTTCACGTTGATTTACACGCAACAGGCGGCGGAATCGCGCGGCGAAGGCAGCTCGTTGCAGTGACAATGTTGTTGTTTTCAGATGAAATTTAGATATTTATCGTCACTGAAGAAAATTTCATCTCCAATAAATGCAAAAAATGATAGAGGAGACTCTGATAAGACTGTTATTGGTTGAGCGTGCGACAAAAAATACAAGACAATTAACCGTTCGTCTAAAATAACACTGCACATTGAAATGCGATGTCACTTCATTGACAATTAGGAGAATCTTTCAATAATAAGTAAACTCTAGAGGTTGATACTTCTATCGAATTCTAAGAAAAACTCATTAAGGCTATTCTTGTTAAAACATGAAACACGAAGCAGCATCATGGAAGAAGATTTGGACAAAGAGTTTGAAAAACGTTGCTTTCCTAACTATGTAGCTTTCGCACTAAAATGTAAGGATTTATAGGGCAACCGGATGTTGTTTTCATTGAAATTACATTTATGGGAGTCACGCTAATGATAATGCATTTCTTACAGCGATAAAAATGCTTAGAATCGTATTTTACTTCATAACTCCGAAACAATCCGCTATAAGGTTGAAACACAATGTAGATTGATGTGCAAACCTTTGCGTCACGCGGGGCTAAAACCCGCACCTCACTCTATACGAGAGCGCGTGCTCTAACCCGTTGCACTACTGACACCCCATTTTTCACACCACTCTTTCTACGCTACAGTGTATCTATTTGTCAGCCGGCAGTCGTCAATGGCTTGGCCAGGGTAGTCGGTATTGACATGGGACTCAGTCACGCTGACAGACATAGGTTATTAACCCCTAAGGGACGACGTGAACCAGCACAGGTACACGATTGTTTGAAGGCCTTCCGCAGAAGAGCTTTTTCTGAGACATTTGGTACTCAGTGGAAAGCTTAAATTTCTCGATTACAAAAACCTGTTTATTCTCAGAAAAAGCTTTTCATAAAGTTGTAACAGCGAAGATAAAATTGTTTTTCAAACCCAATTTTCTTCATTTTCTTCTTTGAGCAGAACACGAGGTGTTACATTAAACTTTATTCGATAGCTGACGTTTCGGCAGTTCGCCTTCTTCAGAGCCTGGAAAGGTCAAAATGTTTGCAATACAATCAGTCAAACACCTCCATTACTTCTTTAGAGAAAATCACCAGACCTAGATTTCAATCGCATCAAGCAAAAATCAACACTCAACATACTCACCGCTTTTTATATGTGTTCCACTGGATGATCCAAGTGGAGATCACCGGCAAGAGAGACACATAGGCTCGTAATGCACCCTACCCATCAAAACAACAGTCTTATATACTGGCTCATATCACGAGTGTTTACAAGGCATTCCTCCCTGCGGTTTATGGTTGGATTGGTCGTATTAATCCAAAATGCTTCCAAGATCTTTCGCGCTGATGTTTTTTGCTCCTGCGCAAGGATGGTGACTTCGATTTCAAAATCAACTCCGTCGTGCTTCTGTGCTCTAGGCGTTCCTAGCGGGGTGTTTTGTCTATTAAGACGCTTGTCAGCTAGGTGTTCTTCTATGCGTGCATAGAGCGGCCTACCCGTTTCGCCAACATATTTATCACTACACGCTTTGCAAGAGATTAGGTAGACTGTACCTACGCTCATGCAATCACCGTCTCTGCCGTTAGGACATATTTTACAATCTTTCATCATACAGAGACGGTCATATAAGCGGTTGCGAACTAGTTGGCGTTTTAGAGTATTCGGTGGTATTTCAATAATGGCCACCGATCGCTCTAAGCCCGCTCTTTTCAAACATCGTTTTATAGCTGTACTAATCTCATTTGAATAGAACGGGATGATAAACGGGACTTTCCTTTCAACTAAGTTTTCGTTCGGAGGCGCATTATTTCCTCTAAACCTAAGCCGAGGGGCTACGAATTCGTATCCATTAGAAGTGGCTATTTCCCGCGCCAGTTTCACGGATTCTACTCTCTGCTCCTCCCCGGTACATACATTGGCTGCTGTTCGAAACATGTTTTTTACTAGCGCCTTCTTCGTATGTGAGGGATGAGAAGAGAGATAGTGAACCAAGATATTCTTACTACTTGGCTTTCGGTACCACTTCGTTATGTAACCGCTCTCAGTTAAGCTTATTTGCACGTTCAAGAATGGAAGCCAATTTTCTTCATTTGCACGGCTACGGCCGCTATATGGCTCTTCGCTAAACTTATAAATTTCATTAGATAGCCCAAATGACGAGAATTTTGCTAATAAAATTGGTTGTCATATAACGCCGTGAAAGTGAAAATAAATTCATGTCTCACGCCTAGAATGCTACTCCGCCGCC
>JAHQIW010004286.1:0-31368 GCA_019055375.1 Parelaphostrongylus tenuis | reverse complement strand
TATATTGTTATAAGTTGCAGATAGTTGAAACTTATTGTAATAAGTTTCAGATCCTTGAATAAATTGTGATAAATAATTTATATGCATTTATCGCTTGTGTTACGGTATTACTATACGTGATATAGTGTGATTTGTTGTGCCAGTAATTCGAGCATATTGTAAGTGAAATCAAAAAGGTAACAGCAAAAAAACTGCATTGAAGTGTTGTGGTGAGGGATCGGACTAGCAACCCTCTTCCCAATGGTCAGGTGCCGAAAGGAAGAGAGGAGTGAGGCAGATGTGATTGCCACGCTGAGGCTAGAGTCGCAGAGAGTGCGAGGGGGGCGAGGTGGAGATGGACACGCAGCGGGGTCCGCGGAAGTCAACCTGTTGAGGACTTCGCCCGTAACATAAGGTCATTCCACTATTTTTCTCGACACAAGGATACGGAAACAGCACAAGGCTAAGGAAACACAAAAGATGCACTATTATTGCATTATTATATCTCACATGGTAATGGAGATCATGTTCTGGGTCGACTCTCTCTCTGCCTCTCATTTTCTTCAGTGGGGATTTCTTAACCAGAAAGAGGGAATAACGACGGAAATATCAAAAGGTTCCAACGCTTCAAAGTAGCAAGTAATTTGGAATAAAGCAAACCTAAGTTAGCAGAACTTCACTACATCACATGCTAGATTTTCTTTCTTTTCTTAATAGTTACTTCTGGATGTCGAAGGATGTTGAATGGTATGCAAAATTTCAAACTTCAGGCTAGAGTTTACCCGCGTCTCGCTCTTTCCGTAGGCGCGTGCTAGCCACTGTACTAAGCTGGGTTCTGGTTCTGCTACCACTCACCTTCGGATAGGTTGACTCACAACTTTTCATTGAATCAACGTTTATGATCTACACAAAAGCTAACCATCTACTGAAAAATATTTAGTGTTGTTATATTTAGGTAATTTCAGTGTCTCCTTATATGAATATAATAGAAATTTAATGGTAGAATTTACCAGGGCTTACTTCTCATTGGCTTCAGCACTGACCAATGATTCAGCATTTCTTTACGAAAACAACGGGAAAAGAAACTTAAGAAAAAAACAGCGAATAGGGAGCATAAAGTTTCAGCGTTCAACTATTACGTTTTCACTTTCCACGGTAGCACACGATGGAACGATAAGGGGAAATTACAAAAAAAAACCTCACACGAAGTTGAAAAAGTAAGAAAACTTTCAAACTCAATATTTGTCTTCTTTGAACCTCCATAATGGAAGACATCTTTGCTAACATGTTGTTAACCTGAGATTTTACCCATGATTTCCATGAATCAGGTGCAGTTCAGATCGGTGCTACTACGAAAACATCACTAGTGACAATTTTTTCTTTTTGAAAAGAAAGGTTCTACGCTTGAGCTGGAACATTCGATTTCGTTGCCAGTTTTCCATAAGCTTCAAATACATGTATCCACTTCTAAGTGGATAAGGAGGGACGTATTCGTAAGCAATTAATCATTCCGATGTTATTAGCATTTAGTGACCCTGACACTAGAAATTAATTTTTTTCAATAAGAATAATGCAATTATTGTGACGTCGAAGATTGATAGCTAACGCGTGAGAGTTGATTAATCTACTGAACCACGTTGAACATTGCTGAAGGCACGAGTTCCCAATGAGAGTGAGAAATTTTGGCGTATTGGTTTTGAACCACTGCCAACTATTAACCAGATAAAGACGGCTGAGGCACTTTTGTCACTCGCTGTCTTGTAAGCGTCATCCATTATTCGGCAGTGTATTTCTCGGTTCAGTTGATAGCTGAAGACCTAATGTGTGCGAAAGCTGAAACCTTTGGCTAGCGCCGTGCTTGGCGGCTTTCAAAAGAACCTTTTATAACGCTTCGGCAAAAGGAAAACATCTGTGTTTTACACACGCCTTTTTCTCACAAGACAGAGTATTTTCTCTAGACTATCAATAATCATTCAATAGTGTAAAATTTAAGGATTCCAAAGCAGTGTATATCTCCTGGAAAGACCAGTTCTTTGCAGTGCAGCAGGACAAATAAAATGGATTCACATATGCGGTAATGTGTTTCTTGGCCGATTCATGGGCTACGGAGTGGGGGATAGGGGGGAGAGGTTGCCGCGGTTTTAACTCAGCCAGCGATCGATCTGCGCTCCGGCGGGTGACATGAAAGTGCGATTTTTATTATTCCGGAACTGTTTCTCCGCCTTGAAAGAAATTTTAGATTAAACATTTGACCCCCATATAAAGATTTTAGCTACACATTCATGCGCCTTTCGTGCTTCCTATGAAATAACAGTTGAATTGTGCACCCGATTTCAAAAATAATTTTAATTTGAATTTGACAGCGTTATAAAAGAGTGCTGTCGGAGAACGGCCACGTACCGCTCTTGCAGAGTTCTAAGCTTGCGAATGATTACTAATATTCTTGCTTGAAATTCCTGCACAGCGAATAGGATCGAATATTCCTTTTCTGTCGTCTAACATGTTAGAACCAGGCATGCATGGTTTAAACCTGTTTCAGTGTGATTCTGATATACTCGATGCTTCAAGACCGTTTCCGCAACAGTAGACGCTCAAGACGTTGCGCTTATTTCGAAGGCTACAGTCACATCAATTCTACACCCTTTCTTTGATATACACATAAATTCATAAGTTACTTAGATATTGAACGGCGATAAATGAATATTCTACGTTATTTGCTGGACATGATTTTTCCGCAAGAGTTTTGGTAATCATTCGAAGTAAACTCCAAAATATTATGTTTCACACGACTACGAGTTTTTTTTTTCTTATCTCTCTTATGTTTCGCTCAACTAAACTCCTTCCTTAAAGTACTAGTATTCTTTCGCAGCACAAGTTTCGAAAACTCAGAAATTTGTTTGCTTTTTGAAAAAGCTCTTTTGGTAGCGCTGCAGGAGAAAGAAAACAATTTGTGCTTCACACCTCGCCTGATAGAGCTCTTTCTTTAGACTGCTAGCAATCATTCGGCAGCGTAAATTTCAATGATTGCAATGTTTTGCTTATTTTTTTTTTGGAAGGACCGTTTCACTGCAGTGTAGCAGGGAAAAAGAGAACAGGCTCCACATATATGGGCGAGCTTGTTTACCGACCATTCCACAGGCGCGTGGAGGGGGAGGGAGGTCGGCCGGTACGGCTTAGATATGCGGGGTGCAAATAGTTTTCAATTTGCAATTTTTTCTCCCCTTTCAAAAAAACTCTATATAAAATGATTGACTTAGATACTACAAAATTTTCTCTGTACAATCATATACTATTTGTGCTTCCAGCGAATAATTCGCGTGAGAAAATGAAAGCGCGCGTCGGGTGTGGAACATAATTTAGTTTGAATGCTACATCGTTATAAAAGGCCTTTTTAGAAAACCGGCCGCGTACGGCTCCAGCCAGCAATTTAAGCTTTCGAAAATACTAATACTCTCGTGAAAAATTTTTGCCTAGCGATTGAGGTCGAATATTGATTTATCGCCGTTATGAGAACCATTTGTAAAATTGTAAAGAATTTTAAAATGGGAATAGAAACAAAATTCAAGCAGATGTGATAGCTTCGATGATGAAATTGAAGTCAATTACGACTAGATTGGTGTGTAGTACGTTTTGTCAATCGTCCCCTACCATTTAACTCAGACTTTGTGCCATTTCACAACGACCTATGTGAAATTACACCTACATTTCACACTTTTTATCTACAATATGGTCTATCATATGCGCAATTTCAACTGTTCATCACATATCTAAAATTATCGCGAAGTTTCGAGGCTAACTGAAGCAAAGTCCTTCCGTTGGATTGCACTGTTCTCCTGTTGGACACTTTGTGCACGGCTCGCCCGTCTCGTATATCTTAACTCCTACTCGAGTTCCCCTGAATATTACACTTTATTGATTTTTTTGAGGCAAAAGTGGGGAATCGATAAATAGCTAAGGCAACCCACGGTTCCCTGTAAGTGCATACGGCATAAGTTGCTCGTGGACAATCACGAATACTGCAGCCAATATGTTTGGTTTCTTGCCATACCATCTGGAACAATTACTCTGGTGTCATCTTATGTAGCCCTAGGCTAAACATTTAGTACATTTTTGTCAAAATCAGTTTGCTAATTCATCTTTTTCAAAGTCGAAGGTAACAGCCTAAAAAAGTGAAAATTATGATGCCTCGTCTTTTTTGATCTGTAAACAATCCAAATTTCTCTTCCATATTTTTGTTACTTTTATAGCAACGGGGACTGGTCCTCCGCTGCTATTAAGTTGAGTGTGGCGATCGGTAGTCTGGAGAGGTTCGGCCGATGCACCAGAATTATAGCAACGGGGAGTGGTCCTCCACTGCTATTAACTTGAATGTGATTATCGATTGCCACTAAGGCTGCTACAGCTGACGTGAGTGAAATACTAGACTTATCACAGATAATATCAAGACAACCTGAAATATATCACATTTATACAATAATAATATAACAAGAGTACGACTACAATAACGACATATAACCATGACTTCAATAATGCTGTGATGGATGAGATGGATGAAATGGATGGGATGGGTGAGGTGGATGAGATGGATGAGGTGGATGAGATGTCTGCGGGGCCGGACTAGGCGGTGGACCTCGGGAAGCAGTCATGCTTGCCCCGAGCAGACCAGTACACCGAGGGTGGGACCGTGGGTGATTAAATATATTATAAAACTGTGAGTCTGTATGCAAGGGCTGGACTCATCCCCGGTGGCGGGCCAAACAGAACCCTAAAGGCTTGGTCCACCGCCGTAGCTCCCACCTCCGCCCACAGAGTATAAGCGGGGTCGATGGACTATGTCGGGCCACATACACAACAACGAGGGCAGAGTCAGAGGTCTAGAGTCGGGCAGAGGCGGAGAACCAGAGGGGACAAAGGCGGCGGAGTAAGGCAAGAAGACACGAGCGATCACGACACTAGCACGAGACGAGATTGACCGCAGAAGTGGGCGGCCCTGTCCGCCGCCCCGCAACAGCGGGCGGCGCGACCGCTGGCTGAGTCCCGCGGCGATGTTCCTACCATGGTATTGTCCACGATCGCTCTCAATTACTCAGAGAAGTAGCGACCGTTCCGTGGAACGGTTGCTACAACTTTACATTGAGTGCGAATTAGCCTTTGGAACCTTGTGAAGCTGGAGCACCTCTGCTTTACACCCACTTTGGTACGAAATTTCTGCGCCGAAATCAAAAATATAGATCTAGCTTCTGAAAGTTTAATCTAGCCTAGTTCAACACTCCAACTGTTGCGTCGCTCACTTTATTTGGATTAATTTGTATTTGCAACAAAACTGAGAACTAAAGGTCAATATAGGTCGATGACCGAGATTGGTGAAGGACGCATATTCATTATCACAGTCAGCATTTCCATCCATTCTTTTTCTCAGATACCTTGCCACGATTCTTCTAAAATTAACGGTTGTTTGATTTAGCACATTCTATTTAGCACATTACACTAGCGCGCTTTAAGAACTTCCAAGCGGAGCTCAGAGGGTTGAATGAGAAATAAAAGCGCCCTGGACCTAAACATGCACGGTAATAACGACGGTGCGAGCATTTTTTTTTGCTACGGCAACACAAAATGTATTTTTGCTTGCAGACTGATATAATCAAAGACACGTGAGCTGCTAGACACGCAAAATATATCTCAATTAGAATGCTAACCGTTTTCATCTTTCATCTGGGAGATTCACTGAGATTAAGCCGGGAGCGCGTGCTCTAACCCGTTACTCTAGTGATGGAGTTACGCTACTAAATCTTGCACATCACTCTACATTACTGGGTTTATCTGCGAAATCCCACCACTGCGAAAGCGGTGAAATAAAAATAATTCTAGTTGGTCTTTAATTCTTAGGAAACGGCTATAGAAATCGATGCGCTCAGAGCAAAATACGCGACATTAGTGCATCGACAGAAACTTGAGATAAAAACGCGTGATTCTGACAAAATGGAAAATTCTATACACGCTGACATGCTAATCGTGCTTCTAGCAATTTGTACCCGTGGTGAAAATGAAGGCGAAATGCGAGTGAAAAATAAAATATTTTGTGGATGCTACAGAATTATAAACGGGTATATTAATAAAAAGGCGACGTATAGTTGTAGGCAGAGATTCAAGTTTTTGGACATCTACAAACACTGTTATCAAAATTGCCTGTTCAGCGAATGAGATTAGCTCGAAAATTTGTCGCGCTTAACATACAAGTACCAATCTTTCTTTCACACCCAAGCATCTTTTGCTGGATAGAGGTTTTCAATCAGATTATCAATAACCGTTTTATTAATCTCAATGATAAGCTTGGTTTTGAGAAGGACGTTTTAATATCTGTTACAACTAAGAAATCATTGAGTTTCGCACTCGGCGCAGTATCGGTCGCGCAGCGCGGTTTACATGCGTCGTCCGGTGCGCGCCTAGTGTAAAGCTCAATGTTCTTTTAGATGTAACGACCAACTAAGAGGTCTCTCTCAAAAGCTAAGCATATCCATAAAGATTTTTGAGTGAAATTTGCCGAGATCTGTGTCATCGAAGACCTGCTGAATTTTTTGAGCAAAAGCTTAGTACATCGAAAGATGCTTAAGTGTTAAATAACATTTTCCTTTCACTGCTACACTGTAATATAAAAACCTCTAAAAAAATAAATTTTTAGAATTTTCGAGATTTAAGCTATCGAATAACTGCTAATATATCAAAGAAGAGCTAAATTACGTTTTTCGAATATGGAAGCTGATAGGGGAAGTAACGCATCAATGATGAATGCGTGCTCTTCCTACACTCACTCGAGCTACATATTAGAAAAACCTCTACATAGATTTCTATTAGAGATTTTTAGTAGTAAGAGATGTGTTTTCAAGTTATGTCCTTGCAAGACAAGCGATAGAAATGCATAATGAAGGTTGAAAGTTCGATTTTTTCCAAGGATATAGTATTACCGCTGAACAATGGAGGATTTTATGAGAAGTAGTCGCTTTTTCTATCTGAAAACCTTTATAGAAAAATCATGCATACATCCCTTTCCTTTTGTAGCGATAAGATACCTCTGACTCATAAATTTCATCTATAATTACCAATAAAGCACCTATGACGTCCAGGCGGCGGAGTAGCATTTTAGGCGTGAGACATGAATTTATTTTCACTTTTACGGCGTTATATGACTATCTTTCAAGAAACCAATTTTGTTATCAAAATCCTCGAAATTTGAGCTATCTAATGAGATTTATAACTTTAGTGAAGAGCCATATAGCGGCCTTAGCCGAGCAAATGATGAAAATTGGGTTTGAAAAATGATTTTATTTTCGCTGTTACAACTTTATAAAAAGCTTTTTTTGAAACTAAACACGTTTTTGTAATCGAAAATATTTAAGCTTTCGACTGATTACCAAATGTCTCAAAGAAAGTTTTTTGCAGCGAGAAAGGTGTTCAAACAATCGTGTACCTGTGCTGGTTCACGTCGTCCCTTAGCGGTTAATAACCTATGTCTGTCAGCGTGACTGAGTCCCATGTCAATACCGACTACCCGGGCCAAGCCATTGACGACTGGCGGCTGACAGACAGACAGGCTGTAGCGTAGAAAGAGTGGTATGAAAAATGGGGTGTCAGTAGTGCAACGGGTTAGAGCACGCGCTCTCGGATAGAGTGAGGTGCGGGTTTTAGCCCCGCGTGACGCAAAGGCTTGCACATCACTCTACATTATGTTTCAACCTTACAGCGGATTGTTTCGGATTTATGAAGTAAAATACGATTCTAAGCATTTTTATCGCTGTAAGAAATGCATTATCATTAGCGTGACTCCCATAAATGTAATTTCAATGAAAACAACATCCGGTTGCCCTATAAATCCTTACATTTTAGTGCGAAAGCTACATAGTTAGGAAAGCAACGTTTTTCAAACTCTTTGTCCAAATCTTCTTCCATGATGCTGCTTCGTGTTTCATGTTTTAACAAGAATAGCCTTAATGAGTTTTTCTTAGAATTCGATAGAAGTATCAACCTCTAGAGTTTACTTATTATTGAAAGATTCTCCTAATTGTCAATGAAGTGACATCGCATTTCAATGTGCAGTGTTATTTTAGACGAAAGGTTCATTGTTTTGTGGTTTTTGTCGCACGCTCAACCAATAACAGTCTTATCAGAGTCTCCTCTATCATTTTTTGCATTTATTGGAGATGAAATTTTCTTCAGTGACGATAAATATCTGAATTTCATCTGAAAACAACAACATTGTCACTGCAACGAGCTGCCCTCGCCGCGCGATTCCGCCGCCTGTTGCGTGTAAAATCAACGTGAAACTCAAAGGGTTGACTGAATTGCAGACGAAAAGAAGCAGTTAGTGTAACTATATCTCTCACCTGAGTGTAGTAAAGAACAGCAGTAGGGCGTCTAGCTATTTTCCATGACACAATGTTTTCCTTTCCAATACCAAACTTTTCTAGCTGTTCAAACCATGTTTCTGTCGCCTTAATATTATCTCAATCAGCTGTTTTAACGTCCTTTTCGTAGTGCTTCTCCTTCAGTCTTTCCCACAACTGTTTGATCATGAACACGAAAGTAAACGAGACAAACCAACTTACCAGCTCTGCTATAATGCGCTTGTCAAATTTTGGCAAGGCAACACCAAAGATGTTTACGCCGTCGCTTATTTCCTTTGGTGGACATACTTTCGCTGTTTTTGCAGCCAACGCTTCAAGCTCACAGTCGTATTTCTAAACGAAGTTTGCCCGGATGAAATCATTTTCATGAGTACGGTGCACTCGAATGTGTATGTTGATGTAATACTTTAACAATCCTACCAGTTTAGGCATTGCGGCAGCTTGTGGCGCCTTTTCATCTATTTTATCCACCGCTCGCCCAGTGGCCACTACGCTCCTAGAAAGGATGCGCAGCTGCTGTCCTTTTCTTCATTTTCTATACTCTCATTTGTGACACTGTATTAGCTGTTAAATCATCCTTAGTATTTTTCTTTCGAGCTCGTATAGGGAAGAACTGAGCGAAATATTAGAACGATAACTTTTGACGTACGCTAACATTGGTCATAAAACATGCTAAGTTTCTGTCAAGACTATTTCGATCTTCAAACAAACCTGTAGAAGTTGTGCATGTCAAGAAAACTGTTTCGCAGAGCATCAGTCATCGCGCCTTCGCTTGGGCAAAGCTTGGATGTTTCATTTTCTGAAAGCATTCGTTAACTTCATCAGAAGCACCAAAACAAGCATTTAATTGATCCAACTTCACAGTGTTTCTTTTTACTATGCGGATTCCATTACTTCTGCCATTCAATTCATTATTTCGTTTCCTTCTTGAACGTCGCAGAATAGTGGTTGAGCGATTCTCTTTGCAATCCTAAGGATAGTCTGCCTGTGGCGTTCCCGGGAGTTGTCGCTGACTGCCGGAGAGAGTCGGGGGAGGGGGGGGGGAGTGGAGCCCGGTTCCACGCGCACCCAACCATCATCACAACCTTTTGGCCACGGCGCTCCAGAAAAAAATTAACCAAAGAGTCTGAAAACATGCAAGGAATCTCTTTGTACAAGCCTCATTTCCGGTGTTGCGCATTGCTGCAATATATGATATTCGTCATCCATCCGCTTTCACATTTCCTTGAATTATCGCATCAACACAAGTTAGCTCGCTATTATGGTGTACTTTTACCTGGTTTCTGATTAGGTCTAATGCATAGACCATTTTCACAAGTTGAATTTGGAAATATAGTGCATTCGTTGTCGATTTCGCAGTACTTTCCATTTTTCCACATAATTGAGTTTGGCATACTTCTAAATTCCAGTTCGTAGTGAGACTCAGTTGTTACAAAAGTAAAATAGAATATAAAAAACTATGATTATGACTCACAATCGATTGTAGATGCATAAAACGCGAAATTGTAAACCTTTCCTGCAGAATGCATGGGCGCATCCAACCTCAGTGACTTTATAGTAGGCCATCTAAAAATCGAAGGACAATGTGTAGCAACATACAACAGCAAGCTATCTATTAATCACATCTGAAAATTCAGAGACTGCCTCTTGGTACTTGTTGTCTTCGGATAGGCTTGCCTTTTTCGCTTCGCCCCACCAAGCATCAAGTGACTCCTTGACGAGTTTGTTAACATCATATTTCTTTGATTGATCTCTGGTATCAAATCTAAAAATTGAGAATGTTTGAAGGTGATATTACGGTTCTTTTCCGTTAGACGGCGACGAATGAATACTTGATCCCATTAAATGAACAAAAACTTTTCGTAAGAATGTAAGTAATCGTTCAAAAGTTCAAATTTATGGCCAGTGCAGTATGTGGTTTTCCAAAACATCCTTTTACAACGCTGTCAAATTCAAAGCAAAATTAATTTCTACATCTGTCGCGCATTTGGATTATTACCTCCCGAAAACCACGAAAAGTACATGGTCGCAAAGAGAAAATCTTTTAGTCCTTGACTCAGACGTTGAATTTGAGGTTTCTTTCGAAGCGGAGAAACAATTCCTAATTGAAGAACAAATATCGCACTTCAATAACACACGCCGAAGAGCATGTCGAATGGCGCCGTTTTGGAATCGCCGCATCTGCCATGGCTCCCTCTGCCTTCCTCCCACGTTGTACAATGGCCAAAATACCCAAGCTTGTGTTCGTTAATTCAATCTTATTTTTCCTGCTGCGCTGTAGGGAAGCGGTTTTTCCACAGTATAAGCGCAGCGTTGGAATCTGTAACGAATGCTGCTCTTTAAGTTGTCGAATAATTACTAAACCTCGAGAAGGAATTAGGATTACCTTTTTCAGAATAAGGGTGCGGATAGGGGAAAAGCACCAAAAATATTTCTCTGCAGACACATATTTCTGACCAATGTTTTGCATAATGCCGATGTTTTGAGCCTTTTATTTGAACACGGTTGTCCCTTACCGCTCAGAATTCTTCTATCCATAAGTACTCAACCTTTTCTCGCGTACGTCAACTCTGAATAATTGGAAATAAACGAATGATTGATTTAAGCTTAATTATAGTGAGAGCTTTCGGTGAACACGTACCGAATACAGTATGCATAATAACCTTTGATAAATTGCTAGCTGTTCTTTGAATTTTATCTACTTTGATGACCCTTGGGTCTTGCATAAAACTAGGGAAGAGCAAAACTAAAGATTTTCCTTGTGAGTCCCTTTGTACAATGAAATATAATTGATTGAATGCCAGAAACAGTATGATTGCGCAGTAAACGAGCGTTTTTCTCTACAGAAGATAAGTATAACTAAACCAAAAGCATAATATCGAGTAGAGAAAATCTAGTTCTATCAAAACAATATAAGAAATCCGGAAATTTTTGCCAAATGAAGGGTAAAACCTCAATCAAACAACGAAAATCGCGCATTCACTTTGTGTGCATTGATTTCTATAGCCGTCTGTAGGGGTTAAAACTTACAGTCGAATGATCACTTAGTGTCCAAAGAAAGAGCTCTGTCTTGCTAGAAAACGCGTATGTGAAGCACAAATTTTTTCGTTCTTTGAAGCATTATAATGAAGACTTTCTTAAAAAACCAAATACTGCGCGAGTCAAAGATTCAAGCTTTCGAATAATTACTATCATTCCTATCAGAAGCTCTTGTGCAGCAAAAGGGGTAGAATATTCACTTGCCACCGTCTAACGGGAACGTACCATATCGGTTTTACCTGTGGTCGAAATTATACATGAAGGGTAAGATAGTACTGAACTACTAAATTTGGTCAAAAACATTGGAAAACTATAGAGACAAACATCTGCGATAGGATATTTAAATACTCGGCTGGTGCAAATGTAACGGACGATTGATGCTTTGTTGATTTTGCCCTTTCTTCATACTGGAATAAAGTCATGAATCAATGTGGTTGTGTCACGTATAATTTCTGCTCACATTCATCGCTCTATCCTTTACTACTCACGATGTTTCACTTGCTGTTTATTTTATGTTTATCACAGACTGTAGAAAGAACCTAGGTCGGCACAAAATTGGTTGCGCTTTCAGAATGTGAATTTAACGTGGGTCGTAAAGCAGCAGAGATATTTCCAGCATCAACGGCACATTTTGCCTAGGAACTGCTAATCAACGTATAGTGCAGTGATGATTCACGAAGTCTCGTGAAGGAGATGAGAGCATTGAAGATGAGAAGCGTAATGGTCGGCTATTGGAGGTTGACTACAACCAGTTGAAAGCAAACACCAAAGCTAATGCTCTTAAGACGACGCAGAATTTACAAAGAAACTCAACTACAATCATTCTACGGTTGCTCGTGATTCGAAGCAAATTGGTTGTTGAAAAACTTGGCGCAAATTAATGGCGCTTTAATTATCCTGTCTGTAGCCACATATGGCACCATAAACTCCTCAAAAGTTGGACAAATTAGTCTACAAAGATCTTTTCCCTCTAAAGTTTTCCCTCATTCTTCATATTCGCAGAGCCTCGCTTCCAACGCCCACTACTTCTTCAAGCATTTCGGCAACTTTTAGCGGAGAAAATGGTTCTACAAGCAACACGACGCAGAAGATGCTTTCCGAGGGATTGCCTAGTTCCGAGATAGCCATTTTCAGGATACAAAAACGAGGAAGCTCATTTATCGTTGCCAAGAATGTGATAATCGTAATGGTTGCTACTCTAATTAATAAAGATGTGCTTGAGCCTAGTTATTTGAGGCGCCTGGCAGAGTGGTTTTCATGCTCGTCGCGGCGCGGATGGAGCTGACCTCCACCCCCGGCCCTTTCCAGCAGTCAACAACAACCCCTTATGGAACGCTACAACCAAGCTATCCTCGAGATTGCAGGGAGACTTGCTCAACCAGTAATCTACACTTTCGAGAGGAAGACGAAAAAACGAGTTGAATGATAAAAGTACTGAGATCCACACAGTGAAGAAACATGTCAAAACGGATCAGTGAAAATAGAAAAAAAATTTCTATAACCATCAAAAAATCCACGGACTAAAAATCGCCATTGCTTTTGCATCAACCAAACACTTAGCCGCTCGCAGATAACTGCTGGCTTCAATATATCTTTTGAGAAAATAAAGCTCCTGAGAAAATTAGTTGGTCAGTTTTCCAAAGAAACCATATGAACATCACACTGTTACAGCGTACTCACACCTGTACGTTCAGTCCTAATGAAGTGTAGTTTTCAAACGATTTGAAACCGCAGCCTTTTGCAAATATTCTAGCCAGCTCTTCAAACTCACAATTCCAGCTCTGGAAAAAAACCACTTTTATGTAAGTTACAAGATCGAAAGCTCACTTTTAATACCAGTTTGTACATGTTCCTTGCTGGGCCAAGCTTGCGACTCATATCACTTTCTTCTCCTTTTGCCAAACGGGATCGTGCATCGTTGTGATATTTGAGATACGTGTTGCGCATTTCATCAGTAATTTTCTCACTAGGACACACTGGAAGTATTTCAACATCAACGAGATTTGCCTGATAGTCATTTTTGAGTCATGCATGTGATCTGTTATGAGCACTTATACAAGTAATACGCGCGCTTCTGCCTTCCAGCCTCGTCAGTTGCTCTGTGCCTTTCGTTCAGTAGTTCTCTGGGATCTAGCCCTTATCCTTGGGCTCCAAAATAACTATCTGGCATATAAGATTTCGAGTGAGGTCTCAAGAAACACTTGAAACGAAAGTTATGTTATCGCAAAGATATTTTTATACCAATCAGCTGAGTTGAACTTACTGGCTGCATCCGCGACGACGAGGACATAAAGCTGAAATTGATTTAGTTGTTATTATGCAGCTCATGCTATCTTCTAAGATGTCAAACTGTAATGTGCAATGGAGACTCATTTCTTATTCAAAATTATCATAGAGGATGCTAAATTTTATACATCAAACTCTCATATGACTAAACAGTGAAAATGTCACCATCCCTAATGAAACACAACACGTCATCCGCCTCTGATTCTGAAAGATTGGTGACTCCTTACTTCGATGATCAACACACTTATTGTCATAATAATCACAGAATGTTGGATAAAATATGTGTTGAGTAACTAATGCTTTAGCTCAATAAATGCTATGCTGACAAACGCATGGCTTTTGAAAGCTAATATTTCAGGAAGAAAAGGTGAGCTATTTTCTGTTGTAAATTCAAACGTACCGTAATCAGAAGCCAGAAAAGTGACATTTTGAATAAAGGAGTGTATCAGCCAAACCTTTCATACCAGTTTTTAAACAATGAATGTTTGATCGTGAACAGAGCAATCCGAAAATTTGTTGTTTGATTCACGTTTTTTGACAAATAGACCAGTTTACTATCGCTACCCCCTGAATCAACACTAGTCCTTATATTCGATCGACCTAAATACTTTGTTCAAGATATGATTCTAAATCAACTCGCTTCATATAATCTTCTGTCCACTATTCGAAAAAAAACAGTCTTATGGCGGCCTCTGTAAAGCTTTTTCTCTGCAGATTCAATGAGTCAGTATGGTACCGTAAGAATACCATTCCTCACCAGTGGTTTCCGCTACGCTGTGGATCCAAAGATCTCTCGAACTTTCAGGCCGTGTTTGGTTGGAAAAGAGCTATAACTGGGTTTGAAATCAATTTAAAAAAAAAAAAACAGGAATTCAATGTTGATCGCGAAATGTTCTGACCAACGACATATCTAAAATCGCACTGTGTAGACGATTAAAGCACGTTGTCGAAATAGAATTTATAGCTGGAGTTTTCACCGTAGAAATGAAGCTGTTGCTGTTCTATGCAGTTCATCATCGAGCATTTTTCACTAAATGATGCGGAAAAGGAAAATTCTCGTCTTTACATTTACGGGATTATGTCGTCACCTGAGCGTCTGGAGTAGCACAACTGTGATCATGCAACGTTCAACAACGGCTTAAACTCGCTACTTCTATCTAACACAGTGAACTGAAATGATCTGCGACCAGGCCCTCTGTTAACACCGGCTTTGCAGATCAAAGATGTTTTTTTAGTGATCAAGCAAACACGACATTGATAAAGAATTTTTATTCACCTAACGTTTTAACATCTTCCGCTTCTTCTGAACCTAATGAACCGTGTCGCCAGTTCATAGTTCTTCGTTTCTGTTGCTGTACGACCCAAATCTATTTCGATCAGTCATTGCTAAAATGAAAAACCAATGCGGCGGTGCTCTTATACTTACATGGTGATGAAGAGGAAGATGTCGAAACATTAGCCGAGTGAAGATTATTCCTCAAAGCCATCAGGTTGAATCATTCAAGAAAAGAAGACAGAACGTTCCTAATCTGCATTTTCAATCGTGTAAGAAGTGATGGACATAGCTATAGTCTGATTTTCAGCTTATGATATTCTCTTTGCTTCGAAAGTGTCGTGCCGTTGTAAGGTCTTCATTGTTTTCCGCATGATGCTTATGTTTTAGATTGTTCACATCAAAAATCACCGCTACGTCTATCATCTCAAAAATATCAACTGTGTATTCAAGCTAAATCAATATTACGATTTGGTATTGGTATTACTCAACTAGTCTCTGAATAAACTCAGTCTTACATACGAAGTAAACACAGGAAAGTATAAACATATTTACAGCTAAGCGAAAGCGTGGAGTAGAAATCACAGATTATAAGGTCAATTATTTAGAAAAAAAATATAGCGTTACCTTTATAAAATCTGTAAGACTCCACTTTCGATGAATTAAAATAACATTGTTCACCGTTTTAGCAAAGTTTTAGTTCAGTACTTTGCTGTTGAAGGGCGACAAATGAATACTCGACCCCATTTGCTGGACAAGAATTTTTTATAGGGGTGTTAGTCATCATTCGAAGCCCAAATTTCTGGCTAAAGCCGTACAAGCCGGTATTTCAAACACCCTCTTCTAGCGCTACAAAATCCAAAATTACGTTATGTTTCACACGACCATTCGTTTCTTTCTCCCTAGCTTATATTTCGCTGGACAAAACTCCTCCATTGGACTGCAATTACTCCTTTAATAGCATAAGTCGCGAATGACTCAAAAATGTATTTGCTTCATGGGAAAGCTCTTTTGACAGCGCTGCAGGAAAGTAGAAAAGATTTGTGTTTCAAACTTTGCCGGACAGAGCTCTTTCTTTGAACTTTGAGCAATGGTGTTATGGAAAATTCTTGTGCAGCGAAAATGCAGTCAAATATTCATTTGTAGCCCTATAATGGATAAGTACCCTTATACTGTTTTTAATATTTACCTTCTTTCTTCCAGTGGTATGATGTTCAAGTATAAATCGCAGAAAATTGAGTGGTAGTCAAGAATCTGACCTCAGTCAGGAGTTGAACACGCGTTTCACGCTTATACTGGGGCGCATGCTAACATTAAACCACCAAGGCCAATACCTTGCTACCACTCTTTCATAGATATGATCTATCAAAGCTGTCAACAACCGAGCCTCAACGGGTATGGTCTGGTAAGAATATATCAGCATAAAACACTTCTGAGCCGAGAGCTTTTTCTAAACGTATAACCTATTCTTCTCTTGATTTTAGTGTTTTCTATTAACGTCTTCTTAAGAACCTATAGATCAATTCGATTGACAGACAACTGTAAAGAATATAGTCGAATCGTTGGTGCTGAAGCAGGCAGAAATGTCGAAATCTCAACCGAATAAACGTTTTTATCAAAATCGTGTAAGCAAGAAAAAATCTGAAGAGAATATTTCCTTCAAATAACTCGTTATTCTGAAGCTTCTCAATTCCACGTGACCAGGAACATGATTTTTATCTCGCGGTGCAATAGTTTTATTCCTAATAACCCATTGAAAACCGCGTTGATATCCTGCGCTGGAAGCGGCGAGCCCAGCGCGTTATAACGACAATGTGGTAGATTTTCGATATAAATCAGATTTTTTATAGCCATTAGAATGAGTTCAATAGCCAGTAAAAGAGAAAAGGTGATAGGAGAGGCTTTAGCAAGGCTGTCTGGTTAACACGTTGACAACGACGTTGAAATCCTGCTCGTTGCGCCCCGCCACGTACGCGGCAGCAGCAATGACGTTGTTAGTATTCTAATGAAATATGGATATTCATCGTTACTGAAGGAAATTTTGTCCGCAGTGAATGATCAAATATGAAAGAAGAGACATCCATGAAACTTCTTGTGGTAGGAACAATGGCAATAATTCCTTCTAAAGCTTCGAATATTGATGGAAAAGACAGATATGTAGTATAACATTATGTTTCGAACTGTTACTGAGCATCGTTATGTTATCCTATTATATTCATTCACATTTTGGTCATATTCATCTTTTATTAACTACATCAACAACAGCTCATCTTCGTAAATAACCACAAATGAATTTCAAATGAATGACAAGGAAATGAATGAATAAACATAAAACTTCTTATGCGCCTAAGAACAAGTGGCGAATGACACTAAGAGCACTAATTGCTGTACCCTACGTATTTCTTTTCAGTTGATTTCTCTCAAGACATTTCTTTGTGCCTCCTTCAGTTCCCATTTCCGCGATTCACCTCAACAAGATCATGCAGGTGGTTTGCGAAGTTCATCAACACATGAGAGATATGGGCCGCCCCGTCGTTTCGGATGGAAACACAGCGATTGAAGAAATGAAGATATTCTAGGGCTTGTGAATCAAAATGACTATTATACGGTTGCAAAGGGCCTACGATTACTGGAGCAATAGCCCGCATTTCTCGGGAGTTTACATAGCGTCGCATTTTATGTCGAGGAATCGCTTCTTCGACTTCATGACACATTTGCATGTAAGCAACAATATGGGTCGCGATGTGAATGATATATTATAACAAAATAAGGCCAATGCTGGAACTTGTCAATAAGAAATGTAAGGAACCATTCAAACCATGGGGAGACGTGTGTATCGATGAGTCGATGGTGCCATTCAGAGGACGAATTAAATTCCGCCTGTATGCGCCTTGCAAAAGAAACAGATATGGAATAAAGCGATTCAAACTTTGTGATGAAGGCGAGGCGGGTACACCTACAAAGCGATGGTGTACATAGATGCTGGCGCAAACCCGACACCGAGGAGCCACTTGCTGATTTGTGCTAAAGGGTCTAATGAATGATCTTCTGAATGAAAGAAGGCACCTCTTTGCCGATAACTGGTACACCAGCGTCACCTTAGCCGAGAGTCTGCTGCAAAGCAATACATACTTCATTGGAACATAGAGAAACAGCAGGAAAGGCTTGCCTAAGGAGGTCATGGAAGGAAAACTGCGTAAGAGCGAGTGGAAATCCATGTAGAATCGAAATGGCGTTATGGTCTGCGATTCAAGGACAGAAGAGACGTCACAGTGCTTTCAACAGCGCAGGGCACTGCCAAAAATCCCTGCGCGGAGAAGTTTGAAGTCGTCGGGATGTACATTAGGAGAAAGTTGCTGGTGGACCACGCTGAACAGATATCTGCCATATCACCACTCCTCAGGAGGACTAATAAATGGTGTGAGCATTTTACTCGTTCTTAGCTTCGTAATTTGGTCAGATAAGATTTTAAATAATTAGGCGCTGTTTCCACTAGCAGTACTTTTATAGAAATCTCTTTGACGATGTACTAACTTTCACAGCAATAAACTCTGCACACAATCAAAGCTTATTGATAGGAAAGATAACAAGAAGTTTCATTGTGAAGTTGAAACAACGCATCGTGAGGGCGAAACGTCAATCTTCTCCTTTGGTATAACTAGTACTGAGGGTCCTTTCACGAGCCAGGCTTGGTATCGAAGCGGTGTTATTCAGGTTATCGAATGACTATTAAAAACATGAATAAACCAGAATAAATCAAGCATAGAAGATTTCATGAGCATTTTCTTTACTATAAACCCTTTTTAGGAGCCCTTTCTAAAACGTTTCTTTATTTTGCATCATAGTTATTATTCTGTGTGATAGTTATAATGGAATCAAAATTTAACTTTGTAATTCCAAGAATTACCTTGTGAAGTTGATAAAAAAACGAAATTTGACTGTAAAACGTGTCCTTTTCGTTGTGGAACGGGCTATAAAAGTCTTTTCACGAATAAACATAGTGGTATATAGAAAAGCATGGGTAAAAAAGAAAGAAACGTAATTATATAATAGCTGGCAATAAGTTCCCTCTCACAGTAATTGATTTTCCCGTTGAAAACTTGAATGGTTTTTCGATACATGGGCATTTCCTTACAGTATAAAAATTTTGTCCAAGTATCTCCTGTTATATTTCATCATTTTCTCACAACAATATCCCCTCATTACCTCAGATTATCAAAAGAACTACCATATTTGCATCGCAAAGCTTATATTACAGACTCCGACACATCGCGCCGCCGCGCCTCCCCGCCGCCGCACACGCGGTGTGCGATAAGGGCAGAAAACGGTTGCCAACGTGTTAAAACAAGTCAAAACAATTATGTACCAATGAAATATTTGTCATAAATGACTGTGTGCATTGCATTACGATGCCTCTTCAACGATAGTTCGAAGAAACTTATCTTAATATTAGTCTTCTTCTTAATGGAACTTCGATTAAGTTGTAGAAGAGACTTTGTTATATTGTCTTATGGGTGATTATTTACCTCACTAAACCATGGTAATAACTTTTTGTAAATCCACATGTACTCTGTTACAACTATTGTTTCATCACTGCTTCCTTCACATTTCGACAATTTTGTTAAATCGATTTCAATCTATTCAAAGAAATCAAATATCAAGCAATATAATCACCATTAGAACCGGTAATATGCAGCGATTGAATGCCTTCCTCCCAAAAGAATGAAGCTGAAGAAAGAATGTGGTACATTACATTTGAGTTGGTTATGGTCTTCCAGTTTTCTCCCTCAGATGCTGCTTCAAGGCGCGGAGGACATGTTAATCCGATGGAACAGTATCAAGACTATACAGTGAATGTGATACGCATCCTGCCTAGTTTCTGCAGAACTTGGCGAGTAGTCTTTGCAATGTGAGGTCGAGCGTTATCATGGACAAGGGCAAAACGGCGTCGTTTCAGACGCTTCTCTCTCACTGCTGCGGTCAACTTTCGAAGTTGTTCCCATCGTGAACATCGGCGTTGATTGCCTGCTTGTTGTCGAGCTATCCCAAATCAACAAGTCTTGTCAATTTTATAACAGAGAATGCATAATCTTCTGAACACGGAACTTGTGTTTGGTTGAGCTGATAGGTTTTTGCTGCTCGAATTTGGAGGCGTGACGCGTGTTTTCTCGCAGAACGCTCAAACTCAAAACTCACCTCTTGTGATATTGACTTGAGAAAATCCTGTCTTAGTTGTCGCAACGAATGTATGAGGTGCCTAACAAAACATCGCTTTGTAGGAGTCAATTTCTTCTTGATGGGCCTTTTCATACCCGCTTGGCTAAAGCTATTAGAACACTCTCCAACAGGTCACAGCTGTTTGACAATAACTATTTTTGATATAGAAAAAAATGAATAAAATAGAAGCGGGAAAAAGTATGGGACAGCCGAATAACTCTTAAATGTGTGGAAAAAGCAGCATCAGTATGCAGTGATAGATCTCTTGTTTCAGTGAATTCTCATAAGTTGTGCCAAGAATACTAGACCATAAATCTTTTATTCTTAATATTCTTTTATTCCACTTAGTACGCAACAGTTATCTTAGTGTTTGCAGTTTCAAAATTGATAAATAATTAGTGAAAATGATGCCGAACACAGCATGCATTGTTAGTTTATCAAAAATCATTTATTGTTTCTGATTATTAGCGCAGTTCGGAAGTTTTGAACTCTACAGAATTATAGAAAAACTTTGTTCTACCGTTCCTCGAGTACTAATTTCTATATCCGTTTTTTTTTGTCCTCATAATATTATCTATCGTGATGACTTGAGCACCAAATTCAAGTGTTCTACGCATTTATATGAATAACCTCAGGATATTTTTCTGCACCTCATCCAGTTCCTACTTCTCCAATTGATCTCAGTTTGATCACATGCAGGTGGTTGTGGTAGTCCAATAGCACAAAAGGGACTTCTTGAACCGCAGCCTTCATCAGTGTTTACTCTTTTCACGTGTACCAAAGTGAACAAATTTTCTTTTGCGTTGTTGAACTCCAACAACTTATAGTTCAAGGAGCAACTCTGCATAAGAAGCCAAAATAGTTATACGGGAAAAAAAATTAGTAGTGCACACTTCTCGTTTGTTAATCATTTCACCATTCAAAGTTTTGCTTACAGCTCGAGTTTACAAATCTTAGAGGACGCGAGTGTGTAAAGGTTACGAGACAAGACAATGTACAGCGAGTGAGTGCGGAAGTGGGGTGAACTTGAAAGGACAACCACCCAGTTACGATGTTATTCAATTGGTATTTTTTTCTTCCGCTTTGTAAGAAACTATAAATAAAACGATTGACCAAGATACTACGGAATTTTCTCCAAACATTGGTAAGCTTTTCGGCTTCCAGCGAATTATACGCATGATAAAAATAGAGAAGAAAGGTGAGTTTTAAAAGCCAGCGACATGTGAGTGTAGCCTCAAGTCTCAGCTTTCGAATGGTCACTAATGCTTCAATGAATAGTTTCTTTCCAGCGGATAAGATCTGTTTTTCATTTGTTCCTTACAAATCGGAAAGAACTCGAAAGTCTCTACGAAGGGCGATATATTTCCAATTTTATTGCGATTCGAGCCATCGAGGTAACCGTTTCAGACTTTGAAAACCTCCAAAAAGTAAAGTTTGCATAAATGCTGAAATTGGGACCGCTTAACGAATATGATCCAAAACCGTATACTACACTGCAGATTCGATGAATTACTGATGAGTCAAGGTTTGTTTTAGATGGCAAACAATATTCCAGACTTCAGGGCTTCTTCAGATGTCATCTTGCTTCATTCGTGACTGGGAAAGGTGGGGTTGGGAGGCAAGACGAGTATGACAGAATACGTATAGTTGTGGACTACACTTCTAGAACGTGACACTTCCACGCCGATGATATATGTGAATTGCATTTTCTAATGCGATAATTTTACTACAAAGAGGTTTCTTTACACAAGTATAGAATCACTGATGGAGAAGACTTACATATATTTTTTATAAAAGTACAATTAGTACTATATAGTAGAGTTCATTTTATTTGACCGCGTATTGCGGTGGTATGATGTTAATTACCTGGTAATGTAAAGCTGTGTGCAAAAACATCAAACAATAGACCCACCCGTAAGAGCGGTGTGCGAAACGACCGTCGGTGTTGTAACGATTCAGCACACGCTCCCGGAAAGAGTGAGATCTGGGTTCGAATCCCGCCTGACGCGAATGTTTTTGCACACCACTCTACATTATTAGGTTTACTATATAGTAGAGTTAGTCATCAAGACTAATGAAAGCTTTTCTGTTACTGCGCTCATTCAATGAGCCAAACAAGCATTTAGGTTCATATCCCTTTTTTATAAGTCAGATTTTAAGAGCAGTATACCTTTTCGAATAACGAAAACTCCTGAGTTTCATTTTTGAGTTCTAATATCCCTGGATAGCGTTGTTTCTAAAAGAAGACAGGATTTTTCCACATTTTTTTTTTATGCTGAGAGCAGGTGGCCGAGTGAATAGTGATGTTCGGCGCTGCTCGACGCGAGATTGATCCCTCACCGCTCTTTCCACACCTCTCGGGTATTCACCAAACATCTCTCATGCGTAGATAGATGGCTCATACAATGGCTGGCAGTAGTCTGCCGACCTGTGATTTTGGTGCTTTCAGCCTCACAGACTGGTCTGATACTGATTCGCCTGGATGGATTATAGGCTTGACTGTCAGAAACTGGGGTCCAAGTAATAGCCATCTCTTCGCAAAAGAAAAGCACAACCATGGCGTTACATCACCACCGCTTAAGAGAAACGCGCGAAACTTTATAAGAACCAAAAACAAAAAACTATTGAACTAACTCCTCCGATGGAAGTATAACGTCCAGTTGCAGGCATTCTAATGCCGCCATTAAAAATCATATCAAGCGATTCTTCCACAGGTTTAAAAACAAAGTCTCGTGCAAGCGTACTCCTCCGTGCAGAAGGAGAATCGTGACTAAAATTTCCAAGCCATATGGATTGAAACGAGCTAAACTACAACGATCTGACCAAAAATGTAAAAGTTAATTTATCGGACGTTTGATAACTTTTGGCAATACAGCAATGAACCCAAATTAGTAACCAGAAGTAAATGAAACTGCATGATTTTGATAACGTCCACTTGCGCATTTTCTTGAAATATTGTGCAATACAACTTGTCTAAACTTGCTTTGAGATGATGGTGTCTTGAGACAAACTCGTTTGCTAATCATGCACGAATGGCTCGCGGCAAAAAGGCTAGTGAAGCAGCGCGCAAGATTAATAGAGCTTGGAGCAATGGTACGGTTCCAGAAAGGACGGGTAAGTGGTGGTTCGCGAAGTTTAGGGCTGGAGAGAATACTGTGGAGGATCAGTTCCGCTCGCGCCATCATAGGAAGCTCCATTAACCTTGCGCGCTGCTTCACTTACATTGTCCCCTGCGAGCCCCTTGTGAGCCATTCGCGCTTGAGTAGCAAGCGAATCTGTTTCCAAGATAGCTCATCTTAAAGCATGTTTTTCAAGCAACAATAGCGCAAAAATGGATTGGTCAACACCAAGGTAAACGTGTCACTCTCAAATGAACTACGTAAAGTTCGGAAGTCCATTAAAATGCCAGTCTTCTTCAATCATAGCGACTTCAAATATAAATGCAGTATTGTTGGAGGTAAACGTACCAACGCCGTTTATTCTCTTTCGTTTCCACATTGACTTCATTCACAACTTTCTTGCACTTCTCACATCGGATGTTACTGGTTTCTGACTTCGATCTTTCGAAAGTTTACTAAAAATTGGTCATGCAGTAAGCAGTATAAGGCATTAAGGTACATAACGATATCCAAGAAAATCTAGCAGAGTCAACCCTTTGCTGAAGGCGTGCATCGTATTCGACTCACAACTTTTTAGCGATCTTTTTCATTGTACAGCGCCTTTTCACCAAAATTGAATTAGTCATTCGAATGCGTAGATCTCGATGATTTCAACAGCGCACTTATTTTGTAGGAAGGCCTTCTAAGTATGCTGCAGCAGAGCAAACAAAAAGAACTTTTTGTTATACAACAACAAATTTTGAACAAGCGTTTTTCGCTGGAAAAAAATTCCCCCAAACTTCTAGTATTAATCTAAAAGCCTAAATTTCGTAAAATTTGAAACTGCATATGCTTTTCGGAAAGACTCTTCTACAACACTGTAGCACTAAAAACAGAATTATATTCCACACGCGTCGCTATCGATGCATTTTGTTTCACAGGACAGCGCCCTTTCATAGACTATTGATAATCATTCGACAGTGCAAATCTCGGAGACTTCAGAAATGTGATTGTTTCTAAAAAGGTTCTCTTACAACGCGGTAGCATATGAAATAGGTTTGTGTTTCACACACACGCAATTCTCGCAGGACAAAGCGTTCTCCTAACAATATTAGAGACCATTCTATATCGTAAGTTTGGGCAATCCAACACTGCTTTTTATTTAAAAAGACCGCTTTACTGCATTGTAGCAGGGGAAATAAAATCGAGCTTCAAACACGCCGCACACTGTTTGTCGGCTATAATTTGTGGGCGTGGTTTGAACGGTTATGTTTCGCGACTCATATGTGACACGATAATTTTGTTATTCAGTTTAGAGTTTTTGAGAAAAATCCAAAGAAAATTTAAAGCTGTTACTATACGATTTTCTCAACAAGTTATACGCGCATAATCTTAAGCTGAAATTTAGTAGTGATTTTACTTTGTATAAATGAAATCCTATGCCTAAGCCCACAAAACAACAGAGTCTTTCCTTTTCTAAAATTCCAACACAGAGAAACCATTAGAGATTTTCCAGGAAAAGGAAAAATATTCAAATAATAACGAAAAAGGGCGCGATAAGGCTCCACGCCTGTCAAGAATTTTATTTTTCCTGATAAAGCGCTGTGAAAAAGCCTTTCCAAGAACTAAACATACCATCTGATACACGAGATTTATGCTATAGAAAGATCACAAATAGTCTGATGGAAGCTCTTTGTCCAGTAGAAGATGTACCTTCAAGAATCCTTGACCCAAAACGGAAAAGCACCAAGCAGAAGCATGCTGCATGCTTGGGGTGCTTTATTTGCACGGATAAAGTCTGTAGATGGCTTAGCATTGAACTATACTAATACTCATCCGAAAGAAAAACTCTTGGCCATAACGAAGCTGAATTCGGTTTTTGAAAACGTCTTCACACTATTCGTAGGAGCGAAAAGAAAATCACGTTTCATGTTTGGAATTTTCTTCGCAAATAAGAGTTCTGCCTACACAAGAAGAATATGAGTGTGTAGAGAATACTATGGAACACCCAAATTATACAACTCCTCTAAAGCTTATTCCAAAAGAGGAAAAAACCCTAAGTAACAAAAAATCGCACGTCACTTGCGATAATCGATCAATTGTCGTCCGCAGAGCGCCAAAGAATATGTGAAGTCAAGAACTACGGAACCGTATTGCTTATGAAAGAAACACCATCATACCTATACGCTTCTCTCGCTGCTTTCGTCCTTGCGATTCGATCGCTTTCTTTCACGACAATTTTAGGCTTGAAATTTGAAGACGTCAACGGTTTTCTCATAATCTCCGTACTGCTAGACAGTCTGAAAATTGAATTATTGCAAATAGAACTATGAATGGATAGAGAACCCTTCAGATACACAGAAAAGAGCAAATCTCAGTATTAGACTTATAAAAACAAATTATTTCATATTAATTATATCAATTAACAAAAGGCCGGTTTCCGATAATACTCCACATCGATGATTGGTAAATGTAAATCCCTGGTAAATGTTAATTACCTTATCCAACCGAGATTAGGTTAGATGGACTATTTGTATGGTGAATTCGGATATCCCCCCTACCCCGGTTCAGGTCAGGAGATCAAATGGGTAAAAGGCGCCAGGCCTCGCGAAATACTGACCTATCTTGACAACATATCTTGAGCCTTTCATGACATCTGATATGATACTTATATAGTGACTGTTACGTGTTTGGGGCTTACAGCCTCATCAGTAGCACAGTGCCTCTCGGTTCAGGCGATCCCTTGCAGGGTGATATACTCCGTACATATAGAGGAATCAACGCCGAAGCTGCTACAAAATCGCCTCATGTCAGGTGTGAAGTTCCCCAGCACTGCAGTGATCAACGGCCGACCGCTCATGACTTGTAAAATGAATCATACTTTTGTAATCGACTGCTTTTATAGACCTCGATCAAAACAATAACAAACTGATAATTTGATAACATGTTTTGAGCCTCTCAAAGGGTCTGATATGGCATTTATGCAGTGGAAGACACGTGTTTCGGCATTACAACCCTCGTCAGTTGCAGGATTCCTTTCCGTCCACTTAGTTCATTGGGTATCTCTTCTTATTATAGGAATCGACGACAAACAATTTTGCTCTCGATGTATGCTGAAATAATCACCGCTCGGTCAGGTCGACCATGATTGACTGTCGATTGTATGAGTATAACTGTTACACGGCCATATGTAACAAACATTGTAATCGACTATTTTGAGTCAAAGTATGGAATGTGATTGTCCACTGCAAGAAAGAAAGAACGCCACGGTGATTATTTCACCGTACGTCGGGTGTAGAAAGTTCGTCGTCGATACCGCGCTATATGCATCTCCCAGAGGAATCGAGTGGACGAAAAGATATCGTAAAACTGAGGAGGCCGTGATGCTGAAACACGTGTCTTGCACTGTATAAATGTCACAAAAAATCTCATGAAGGGCACCGCGATAATCTGCTGAAGACGCACTGAAAGCCCGAGCTTAGTCATCTTTCTTCAAGACTGCGAGCTAGCCTTACTTACCATTGTTTCTAAAACCTCGCTCAAAAACAATAATTTGATAGTCTGGTAACATGTTTGAAGCCTTTTATGAAGTCTGATATGGCACCTATTCAATACTGGACAGGCCTGTTTCCCCTTCCAGGGACCATCATAGCACGCTGCCTCTCGGTTCAGCCGATCCCTTGCAGGGGGACATATCCCTAGTCAAAACGGCTCAAAACATGTTACCATATTATCAGATTATCATTGTTTCTCAGCGAGGTCTATATAAACAATCGAAAAAGAAGGTATGATTCATTGTATTAGCCATAATCGCTCGACTGTAGTCACTACAATGTCGAGGATTTTGTCCCTTGACATGCGATGTGATTTCGGCGTTTACAAGTAGGAGCGTTTATCCCCCCTCCGCAAGGGATTGGGAGAATCGAAAGGCACCGTGCCACTAATGAGCCTGAGGTGTCTAGCCCTGTATAAGTGCCATAACAGACCTCATGGAAGGCTCAACATATGTTAACAGATTATATATTGCCTTGAGCGAGATCTATAGAAATAATCGAATGTGTACGGTATTAGGTGCTGTTGTTTTTGACTCCTAGGTTAGGATTGTGACAGTACCATCAAAGAGATTACCTTTGTGCCCTTGCGCCCCTCGCTCCACTCCCAGGAGTAGCCCGAATTTTGAATTTCCCACTAAAACGTCCTCTAATTCAGACACAATGTGATCTACCCGTCTGGCCAATGTATTTCTTACCGCCGCAAGCTCTGGATGACACTTGCTGTGTCCGAACTGCATCAACCTCGCGTCGGATTGGCAAGAGAACCGATGATTTGCAATATAGACAAAATCTTAGCTCCGTTTCGATGCAGTTGCCACCATTTCGGAGGGAGCGCTCACTTTTTAGGACGCTGACAAAATGTGCACTAATTAATTCGATGCGACGAATTAATTTTCAGTGACTGGAAAAATATGTGCAAAAGCACGAATTGAGGAGAAAATCAATAGATCAAAGAACGAACTGCCACTACCGACGAGTAGATTCCGTCCACTAAGATAAGAATTGACCAGTAAGTAGGTGAGAAAAGGCAACAAAGACAAGCAATTTGACAAACTAGGAGAGCAAAAACGTTTGCGTCAGCCGGGATTTGAACCCAGATCTTAGTCTTTCCGAGTGCAAAACGAGCGTCGGTGGTGCAACCGGTTTAGCACATGCTCCCGGAAAGAGTAAGATCTGGGTTCGAATCCCGGCTGACGCAAATGTTTTTGCACACCACTCTACATCATTGGGTTTATAGAAACATCATAACACCGCAACAGATGGTCAAATAGAATGACTTCGGATTGATTATTGAACTAGGATAGCGCTTAAAATTCAAATTTCCCACAAACGACATAAAAGCTCGTTGGGTCATGGATTGGCCGTGGAGCGCTCATGCAAACATGACCTAAGGGAAGCTTCAGAACGGGAAAAGAATTGCCATTACCTTAAGCCCTTTAGAAACGGCTATTGATCGGTCGTCGCACAGCGCATCTCGCAAGAGCCGCGCGTTTTTTCGTTATTCAGTCAGATTTTTCCTCAATTTACGGATTAAAACCTTAGGTTTTTTATATTCTTCTAATACTCCATGATTTTGTCTACATGATCATATGTTTTTCTTGCATAAATAACTTTTCCGGACGATAAAAACCTTGAGTGCGAAACGTGATTTTCTTTTCTCTCTTACGGCATTCTGTGATGACCTTTCAAGAAACCAGTTGCTGCCTCGAAATCCACGTGATCTGGGCTATCGAATAACCGGTAAGAGTTTTGAAAAGAGCCATATACAAGTTCGAGCCGAGCAAACAAAGCAAACAGTGTGCGAAAAATGATTTTATTCCCGTCGCTAGAACGTATTGAAAAAAGACTTTTCAAAAACTAAACATATCGCTGAAATTGCTGAGATCCAAGATTTCAAACAATTTTCAAGGGTCTGAGAGAAAACTTGGTTCTTTTCGGTTATAAGGGGTCAAATAGATATCCGACCTGATTTGGTGGACAGGAACTTTTCATAGGAGTGTTAATAATCATTCGAAAGCCTAGCTTTTCTGGTTAGTGTCCTACGTGGCCGGTTTTTCAAACCACCCTTCTATAACGCTGTAACATTCAAAACAAAGTCGTGTTTCATACGACCACGCGTTTTTTTTTTCTTATCTCGCTTATATTTCGCTGAACACAATTTCTTCCTTAGAGTGCTGGCATTCATTCGACAGCACAAGTTTCGAAGTAGTCGGAAACATGTTTGCTTTCTGACAAAGCTTTTTTAATAGCGGTGCAGGAAAAACGAAAGATCTGTGCTTTACACCTCGCCGGACAGAGCTTTTTCTTTAGACTATTAGTGATCATTCGATAGCGCTATATTTGCTGATTCCAACGCTGCGCTTATTCTCGGGAAAAACGTTACTCTGCAGTGCAGCAGGGAGGTATGCCACCAGCCATAGCGCGAATCGATCGATAGTCGAGAGTGAGAACGGCCACATCCATCCTCGCCCCGCCCCGCCCCACCCCCTTCCCGCCAATCATCCCATGGAATACCAAACAAACACCTTTTGCGTATATGAATTCAACTTATTCTCCCTGCTGCACTACAGGGAAACGGTCTTTCCAGGAAATAAGCACATCCTTGGAATCAGTAAGCATTACGCTATCGAATGATCTCTAACAGTCCAGAGAAACAACTCTATCTTACGAGTAAAATGCATGTATGAAGCGCAAGAGATTTCGTTCTGTTACAACGTCTAAAAAGGTTTTTTCTGAAATTGGCCATGTGGAGTTGTAGCCAGAGAATTGAGCTTTCCATTAATTACTAAAACTCCAACAATGTCAAGCGTCAGCCGGGATTCGCACCCAGATCTCACTCTTTACGGGAGCGTATGCTAACCGTTGCACCACAGACTTATCCCGACTGACGCACCAGCGTCGGTGGTGCAACGGTTAGCATACGCTCCCGGAAAAAGTGAGATCTGGGTTTGAATCCCGGCTGACGTAAATGTTTTTCCACAGCACTTCACATTATTGGTTATACTGTAGCATCATTCCACCGTAAGTGGCGGTCAAAAAAAAGAATTCTACGAACACTTCCATGAAAAGTTCCTGTCCAGCCAATAAGGTCAAATATTTATTTGTCCCCTTATAACCGAAAAGAACCAAAATTTTGTCCAGCGAGGAAGGCCTTCTAATAATCGTGTACCTCAGTTGCTACGCGTCCCTTTAGGGTTGAGAGGGGTTAATTGAAGATCAAACACACGGGGGTCACAGATTAGACGTGGGGCGCGCTATGCACAGAGGCTTGAGAGGGAAACCTACGAAACACAGAAAAACCACCGATTCCTATGATTGGAGTTTGTTCGGTACGATTGAAATTTTCCGGTAAGGATGAAATAGAATGAAGCAAACACAAATGACGAACAAACTAGCAGTGCGTTTTGAATCAAATATTCCGGAGAATACCGAAAGCTCGTTGGATCATGGACTGGCCGTAGAGTGCTATGCAAGCACGTCCTGCGGAAATCCGTAGGGAAAGAAGAACCACTTCCTATGATGGAATCCGTTTGATGCACTTAAAAATGCAGATAAATAAGAAACGAGATGAAACAAAAAAATTGGACTTTTAACCTTACCGTATCGCCTGACGTCAACTCTCGCCCAGATACTGTAATGGCGGCGTTGGGTCTCGTGGGAAAGCAGACGCAGACAAGCAGAAATGCATGCACGGACATGAGATACCGCCTCCGGCGATTGCCGCGCAAACGGCAGCACGACGCCGCCTGCCTATCAACGCTGGTCCTCATAGGGTTAAAGCGGCTTAAATCTAAATTTCACGATTACGTCATGGATTTTCAGGCCGTAGAGCGCGCCAACCCATAAGCAATTCTTTAAGGCGAAGTAAGTTCCGTATGGTTTTTGCTCAATTTTCTAACGTACTTATGTTAGTTGTGTTTTCTGTGTGGTCATGTGTGACGAAGATTCTGTACTATTTTGAGACAATACTTAGACAGCAGTACTGTATAGTACTGCCGCCTACTCGCCCTGCTTCCGACCGTTACGCTAAAATTTCTCACGGCGAAGAGAGTTGATGGGCGATTACAGCATTTCCACACAGAGAACTAATGGATGTCTGTTGGGTTTCTTTGAATTCCTATGACTTAACCGGTTGACTGCCGCGAACCAAACGGGGGGTGGGGGGGGGGGGGTGTCTAATTGGCAAGGGCTCAATTGTCAGCATGAAAACGGCCACAGCCCCTTCCCCTTTTTGCTTGCGACTCTAACCTCAGCGTGGTGATCACTGTCTATCTCACTCCTCTCTGCCACTCGGCATTTCCTATCGAGAAGAAGATTGCTGGTTCGATCCCCTACCATCACACTTCTCTGCAGATTTCAGATGCTATCTTTTTGACGTCGGTTAGTATCAAAGGTCCTTCTATAACTTAATTACTATAGCGAAAATAAAACGCTTAATTATCTTACATTTCAAATATCTCACATTTCACTGCTTTTTTCATACAAAACGTAAATCATTGACGTAGGACGTAGATGTAAATACA
>JAHQIW010004285.1:0-20705 GCA_019055375.1 Parelaphostrongylus tenuis | reverse complement strand
AGTCAACCTGTTGACAACCTCGCCCGTAACATAAGGTCATTCCACTATTTTTCTTCGATACAAGGGTACGGAAGCAGCACAAGGCTGAGGATACACAAAAGATACACTAATATTGCATTATTATATCGCACAGTGGTAATAGAGACCATCTTCTGGGTAGACTCTCTCTCTGCCTATCATTTTCTTCAGTGTGGAATTCTCTAAACAGAAAGAGGGAGTAACGACGGAAATGTTGCAAAGCTAAGTTAGCAGATTTCATCACATCACATGCTGGATTTTCTTCCTTTTCTTGAAAGTTACTTCTGGATGTCGAAGGATGTTGAATGATATGCAAAATTTCAAACTTCAGGCTAGAGTTTAAACGCGTCTCGCTCTTTCCGTGAGCGCGTGCTACCACTATACTAGCTGCCTTCTGGTTCTGCTACCACTCACCTCCGGATAGGTTGACTTACAACTTTTCATCGGATCAGCGTGTATGATCTACACAAAAGCTAACTATCTACTAAAAAATATTTCAGTGTTGTTATATTTGGGTATTTCAGTGTCTCCATATATTAATATAGAAGAGATTCAATGGTAGAATTTACCGGTTTAATTCTCATTAGCTTCAGCACTGACCATTGATTCAGCATTTTTTTAAGCAAACAAGAGAAAAGAAACTCAAAAAAAAGCAGCGAATAGAAAGAATAAAGTTTCAACATTCAATTATTGCGTCTTCTTTCTCCACGGTAGCACACGATGGAACGACAAGGAAAATTTTAAAAAAACCTCACATAAGCTTGAAAAAAAATGAAAACTTTCAAACTCAATAATTGTCTTCTTTGAACCTCCATAAGGAAGACATCCTTGCTAACATGTTGTTAACCTGAGATTTTACCCATGATATCCATGAATGAGATGCAGTTCAGATCGGTGCTACTACGAAAACATCACTAGTGACAATTTTTCTTTTGACAAAGAAATGTTGTTCTACGCTTGAGCTGGAACATTCGATTTCGTCTGCCAGTTTTCCATAGGCTTCAAATACATGTATCCACTTCTAAGTGGATAAGAGGGACGTATTCGTAAGCAATCAATCATTCCGATGTTATTAGCATTTAGTGACCCTGACACTAGAAATTCATTTTTTTCAATAAGAATAATGCAATTATTGTGACGTCGAAGATTGATAGCTAACGCGTGAGAGTTGATTAATCTACTGAACCACGTTGAACATTGCTGAAGGCACGAGTTCCCAATGAGAGTGAGAAATTTTGGCGTATTGGTTTCAAACCACTGCCAACTATTACCAGATAAAGACGGCTGCGGCACTTTTGTCACTCGCTGTCTTGTAAGCGTCATCCATTATTCGGCAGTGTATTTCTCGGTTCAGTTGATAGCTGAAGACCTAATGTGTGCGAAAGCTGAAACCTTTGGCTTGCGCCGTGCTTGGCGGCTTTCAAGAGAACCTTTTATAACGCTTCGGCAAAAGGAAAACATCTGTGTTTTACACACGCCTTTTTCTCACAAGACAGAGTATTTTCTCTAGACTATCAATAATCATTCAATAGTGTAAAATTTAAGGATTCCAAAGCGTGTATATCTCCTGGAAAGACCAGTTCTTTGCAGTGCAGCAGGACAAATAAAATGGATTCACATATGCGGTAATGTGTTTCTTGGCCGATTCACGGGCTACGGAGTGGGGGATAGGGGGGAGAGGTTGCCGCGATTTTAACTCAGCCAGCGATCGATCGGCGCTCCGGCAGGTGACATGAAAGTGCGATTTTTATTATTCCGGAATTGTTTCTCCGCCTTGAAAGAAATTTTAGATTAAACATTTGACCCCCATATAAAGATTTTAGCTACACATTCATGCGCCTTTCGTGCTTCCTATGAAATAACAGTTGAATTGTGCACCCGATTTCAAAATAATTTTAATTTGAATTTGACAGCGTTATAAAAGAGTGCTGTGGGAGAACCGGCCACGTACCGTCTCTTGCCAGAGTTCTAAGCTTGCGAATGATTACTAATATTCTTGCTTGAAATTCCTGCACAGCGAATAGGATCGAATATTCCTTTTCTGTCGTCTAACATGTTAGAACCAGACATGCATGGTTTAAACCTGTTTCACTGTGATTCTGATATACTCGATGCTTTCAAGACCGTTTCCGCAACAGTAGACGCTCAAGACGTTGCGCTTATTTCGAAGGCTACAGTCACATCAATTCTACACCCTTTCTTTGATATACACATAAATTCATAAGGTACTTAGATATTGAACGGCGATAAATGAATATTCTACGTTATTTGCTGGACATGATTTTTCCGCAAGAGTTTTGGTAATCATTCGAAGTAAACTCCAAAATATTATGTTTCACACGACTACGAGTTTTTTTTTCTTATCTCGCTTATGTTTCGCTCAACTAAACTCCTTCCTTAGAGTACTAGTATTCTTTCGCAGCACAAGTTTCGAAAACTCAGAAATTTGTTTGCTTTTTGAAAAAGCTCTTTTGGTAGCGCTGCAGGAGAAAGAAAACAATTTGTGCTTCACACCTCGCCTGATAGAGCTCTTTCTTCAGACTACTAGCAATCATTCGGTAGCGTAAATTTCAATGATTGCAATGTTTTGCTTATTTTTTTTGGAAAGACCGTTTCACTGCAGTGTAGCAGGTAAAAGAGAACGGGCTCCACATATATCGGCGAGCTTGTTTACCGACCATTCCACGGCGCGTGGAGGGGGAAGGGAGGTCGGCCGGTACGGCTTAGATATGCGGGGTGCAAATAGTTTTCAATCTGCAATTTTTCTCCCCTTTCAAAGAAACTCTATATAAAACGATTGACTTAGATACTACAAAATTTTCTCTGTACAATCATATACTATTTGTGCTTCCAGCGAATAATTCGCGTGAGAAAATGAAAGCGCGCGTCGGATGTGGAACATAATTTAGTTTGAATGCTGCATCGTTATAAAAGGCCTTTTTAGAAAACCGGCCGCGTACGGCTCAGCCAGCAATTCAAGCTTCGAAATACTAACACTCTCGTGAAAAATTTTTGCCTAGCGATTGAGGTCGAATATTGATTTATCGCCGTCTAGCATATGAGAACCATTCGTAATAATTGTAGAGAATTTTTAAATGGCAATAGAAACAAATTCAAGCAGATGTGATAGCTTTCATGATGAAATTGAAGCTCAATTACGACTAATTGGTGTGTAGTACGTCTTGTCAATCGTCCCCTACCATTTAACTCAGACTTTGTGCCATTTCACAACGACCTATGTGAAAGTACACCTACATATCACATTTTTTATCTACAATATGGTCTATCATATGCGCCATTTCAACTGTTCATCACATATCTAAAATTATCGCGAAGTTTCGAGGCTAACTGAAGCAAAGTCCTTCCGTTGGATTGCACTGTCTCCTGTTGGACACTTTGTGCACGGCTCGCCAGTCTCGTATATCTTAACTCCTACTCGAGTTCCTCTGAATATTACACTTTATTGATTTTTTTGAAGGTAAAAGTGGGGAATCGATAAATAGCTAAGGCAACCCACGGTTCCCTGTAAGTGCATACGGCATAAGTTGGCTCGTGGACAATCACGAATACTGCAGCCATATGTTTGGTTTCTTGCCATACCATCTGGAACAATTACTCTGGTGTCATCTTATGTAGCCCTAGGCTAAACATTTAGTACATTTTTGTCAAAATCAGTTTGCTAATTCATCTTTTTCAAAGTCGAAGGTAACAGCCTAAAAAGTGAAAATTATGATGCCTCGTCTTTTTGATCTGTAAACAATTCAAATTTCTCTTCCATATTTTTGTTACATTTATAGCAACGGGGACTGGTCCTCCGCTGCTATTAAGTTGAGTGTGGCGATCGGTAGTCTGAAGAGGTTCGGCCGATGCACCAGAATTATAGCAACGGGGAGTGGTCCTCCACTGCTATTAACTTGAATGTGGCGATCGGTGATCCGAAGAGGTTTCGGCCGATGCACCAGAATTATAGCAACGAGGACTGATCCCCCGCTGCTATAGAGTTGAATGTGATGATCGATTGCCACTAAGGCTGCTACAGCTGACGTGAGTGAAATACTAGACTTATCACAGATAATATCAAGACAACCTGAAATGTATACACATATATACAATAATAATATAACAAGAGTACGACTACATAACGACATATAACCATGACTTCAATAATGCTGTGATGGATGAGATGGATGAAATGGATGGGATGGGTGAGGTGGATAAGATGGATGAGGTGGATGAGGTGTCTGCGGGGCCGGACTAGGCGGTGGACCTCGAGAAGCAGTCATGCTTGCCCGAGCAGACCAGTACACCGAGGGTGGGACCGTGGGGATCAATATATTATAAAACTGTGAGTCTGTATGCAAGGGCTGGACCCATCCCCGATGGCGGGCCAAACAGAACCCTAAAGGTTTGGTCCACCGCCGTAGCTCCCACCTCCGCCCACAGAGTATAAGCGGGGGTCGATGGACTATGTCGGGCCACATACACAACAACGAGGGCAGAGTCAGAGGTCTAGAGTCGGGCAGAGGCGGAGAACCAGAGGGGACAAAGGCGGCGGAGTAAGGCAAGAAGACACGAGCGATCACGACACTAGCACGAGACGAGATTGACCGCAGAAGGGGCGGCCCTGTCCGCCGCCCCGCAACAGCGGGCGGCGCGACCACTGGCTGAGTCCCGCGGCGATGTCCTGCCATGGTATTGTCCCACGATCGCTCTCAATTACTCAGAAAAGTAGCGACCGTTCCGTGGAACGGTTGCTACAACTTTACATGAGTGCGAATTAGCCTTTGGAACCTTGTGAAGCTGGAGCACCTCTGCTTTACACCACTTTGGTACGAAATTTCTGCGCCGAAATCAAAAATATAGATCTAGCTTCTGAAAGTTTGATCTAGCCTAGTTCACACCTGCAACTGTTGCGTTGCTCACTTATTGGATTAATTGTATTTGCAACAAAACTGAGAACTAAAGGTCAATATAGGTCGATGACCGAGATTGGTGAAGGACGCGTATTCATTATCACAGTCAGCATTTCCATCCATTCTTTTTCTCAGATACCTTGCCACGATTCTTCTCAAATTAACGGTTGTTTGATTTAGCACATTCTATTCAGCACATTACACTAGCCCGCTTTAAGAACTTCCAAGCGGTGCTCGGAGGGTTGAATGAGAAATAAAAGCGCCCTGGGACGTAAACATGCACGTGATTACGACGGTGCGAGCATTTTCTTTGCTACGGCAACTCAAAATGTATCTACGCGTGCAGACTGATATAATCAGAGACACGTGAGCTGCTAGACACGCAAAATATATCTCAATTAGAATGGTAACCGTTTTCATCTTCATCTGGGAGATTCACTGAGATTAAGCCGGGAGCGCGTGCTCTAACCCGTTACTCTAGTGATGGAGTTACGTACTAAATCTTGTACATCACTCTACATTACTGGGTTTATCTGCGAAATCCCACCACTGCGAAAGCGGTGAAATAAAAATAATTCTAGTTGGCTTTATTCTAGGAAACGGCTATAGAAATCGATGCGCTCAGAGCAAAATACGCGACATTAGTGCATCGACAGAAACTTGAGATGAAAACGCGTGATTCTGACAAAATGGAAAATTCTATACACGCTGACATGCTAATCGTGCTTCTAGCAATTTGTACCCGTGGTGAAAATGAGGCGAGATGCGAGTGAAAAATAAATATTTTGTGGATGCTACAGATTATAAACGGGTATATTAATAAAAAGGCGACGTATTTGTAGGCAGAGATTCAGTTTTTGGACTCTACAAACACTATTATCAAAATTGCCTGTTCAGCGAATGAGATTAGCTCGAAATTTGTCGCCGCTTAACATACAAGTACCAATCTTTTCTTTCACACCCAAGCATCTTTTGCTGGATAGAGGTTTTCAATCAGATTTTCAATAACCGTTTGATTAATCTCAATGATAAGCTTGTTTTAAGAGGACGTTTAATATCTGTTGCAACTAAGAAAGATCATTGAGTTTCGCACTCGGCGTCAGTATCGGTCGCGCAGCGCGGTTTACATGCGTCGTCCGGTGCGCGCCTAGTGTAAAGCTCAATGTTCTTTTAGATGTAACGACCAACTAAGAAGGTCTCTCTCAAAAGCTAAGCATATCCATAAAATTTTTTGAGTGAAATTTGCCGAGATCTGTGTTATCGAAGACCTGCTGAATTTTTTGAGGCAAAGCTTAGTACATCGAAAGATGCTTAAGTGTTAAATAACATTTTCCTTTCACTGCTACACTGTAATATAAAAACCTTTTCTAAAAAAAAAAATTTTTAGAATTTTTCGAGATTTAAGCTATCGAATAACTGCTAATATATCAAGAAGAGCTAAATTACGTTTTTCGAATAGGGAAGTTGATAGGGGAAGTAACGCATCAATGATGAATGCGTGCTCTTCCTACACTCACTCGAGCTACATTAGATTTCTATTAGAGATTTTTAGTAGTAAGAGATGTGTTTTCAAGTTATGTCCTTGCAAGACAAGCGATAGAAATGCATAATAAAGGTTGAAAGTTCGATTTTTTTCAAGGATATAGTATTACCGCTGAACAATGGAGGATTTTATGAGAAAGTAGTCGCTTTTTCTATCTGAAAACCTTTATAGGAAAATCATGCATACATCCCTTTCCTTTTGTAGCGACAAGATACCTCTGACTCATAATTTCATCTATAATTACCAATAAAGCACCTATGACGTCCAGGCGGCGAAGTAGCATTTTAGGCGTGAGACATGAATTAATTTTCACTTTTACGGCGTTATATGACTATCTTTCAAGAAACCAATTTTGTTATCAAAATCCTCGAAATATGAGCTATCTAATGAGATTTATAACTTTAGTGAAGAGCCATATAGCGGCCTTAGCCGAGCAAATGATGAAAATTGGGGTTAAAAAATGATTTTATTTTCGCTGTTCAAACTTTATAAAAAGCTTGTAATCGAAGATATTTAAGCTTTCCACTGAGTACCAAATGTCTCAGAAAAGCTCTTCTGCAGCGAGAAAGGCCTTCAAACAATCGTGTACCTGTGCTGGTTCACGTGTCCTTAGGGTTTAATAACCTATGTCTGTCACGTGACTGAGTCCCATGTCAATACCGATACCCGGGCCAAGTCATTGACGACTGGCGGCCGACAGACAGACAGGCTGTACGTAGAAGAGTGGTATGAAAAATGGTGTGTCAGTAGTGCAACGGGTTACAGCACGCGCTCTCGGATAGAGTGAGGTGCGGGTTTTAGCCCGCGTGACGCAAGGCTGCACATCACTCTACATTATGTTTCAACCTTACAGCGGATTGTTTCGGATTTATGAAGTAAAATATGATTCTAAGCATTTTTATCGCTGTAAGAAATGCAATGTCATTAGCGTGACTCCCATAAATGTAATTCAATGAAAACAACATTCGGTTGCCTAAAAATCCTTGCATTTAGTGCGAAAGCTACGTAGTTAGGAAATAACGTTTTTCAAACTCTTTTGCCCAAATCTTCTTCCATGATGCTGTTTCGTGTTTCATGTTTTAACAAGAATAGCTTTAATAGGTTTCTTTAAATTTGATAGAAGTATCAAACTCTAGAGTTTACTTATTATAGAAAGATTCTTCTAATCAATGAAGTGATAACACATTTCAATTTGCAGTGTTATTTTAGACGAAAGGTTCATTGTTTTGTGGTTTTTGTCGCACGCTCAACCAATAACAGTCTTATTATAGTCTCCTCTATCATTTTTTGCATTTATTGGAGATGAAATTTTCTTCAGTGACGATAAATATCTAAATTTCATCTGAAAACAACAACATTGTCACTGCAACGAGCTGCCCTCGCCGCGCGATTGCGCGCCTGTCGCGTGTAAAATCAGCGTGAAACTCACAGGGGTGACTGGAATTGCAGACGAAAAAAAAAAAGACAGCAGTTAGTGAAGTTATATCTCTCACCTGAAGTGTAGTAAAGAACAGCAGTAGGGCGTCTAGCTATTCCATGACACAATGTTTTCCTTCCAATACCAAAACTTTTTCTAGCTGTTCAAACCATGTTTTCTGTCGCCTTAATATTATCTCAATCAGCTGTGTTAACGTCCTTCTTGTAGTGCTTCTCCTTCAGTCTTCCCCACAACTGTTTGATCATGAACACGAAAGTAAACGAGACAAACAACTTACCAGCTCTGCTATAATGCGCTTGTCAAATTTTGGCAAGGCAACACCAAAGATGTTTAGCCGTCGCTTTATTTCCTTTGGTGGACATAATTTCGCTGTTTTTGCAGCCAACCCTTCAAGCTCACAGTCGTATTTCTAAACGAAGTTGCCCGGATGAAATCATTTTCATGAGTACTGTGCACTCAATGTGTATGGTGATGTAATACTTTAACAATCCTACCAGTTTAGGCATTGCGGCAGCTTGTGGCGCCTTTTCATCTATTTTATCCACTGCTCGCCCATGGCCACTACGCTCCTAGAAAGGATGCGCAGCTGCTGTCCTTTTCTTCATTTTCTATACTCTGATTTGTGACACTGTATTAGCTGTCAAATCATCCTTAGTATTTTTCTTTCGAGCTCGTATAGGGAAGAACTGAGGCGAAATATTAGAACGATAACTTTTGACGTACGCTAACACTGGTCGTAAAACATGCTAAGTTTCTGTCAAGACTATTTCGATCTTCAAACAAACCTGTAGAAGTTGTGCATGTCAAGAAAACTGTTTCGCAGAGCATCGGTCATCGCGCCGTCGCTTGGGCAAAGCTTGGATGTTTCATTTTCTGAAAGCATTCGTTAACTTCATCAGAAGCACCAAAACACGCATTTAATTGATCCAACTTCCCAGTATTTCTTTTTACTATGCCGATTCCACTACTTCTGCCATTCAATTCGTTATTCGTTTCCTTCTTGAACGTCGCAGAATAGTGGTTGAGCGATTCTCTTTGCAATCCTAAGGATAGTCTGGCTGTGGCGTTCCCGGGAGTTGTCGCTGACTGCCGGAGAGAGTCGGGGGAGGGCGGGGGGGGGGGAGTGGAGCCCGGTTCCACGCGCACCCAACCATCATCACAACCTTTTGGCCACGGCGCTCCAGCAAAAAATTAACCAAGAGTCTGAAAACATGCAAGGAATCTTTTTGTACAACCCTCATTTCCGATGTTGCGCATTGCTGCAATATATGATATTCGTCATCTATCCGCTTTCACATTTCCTTGAATTATCGCATCAACACAAGTTAGCTCGCTATTATGGTGTACTTTTACCTGGTTTCTGATTAGGTCTAATGCATAGACCATTTTCACAAGTTGAATTTGGAAATATAGTGCATTCGTTGTCGATTTCGCAGTACTTTCCATTTTTCCACATAATTGAGTTTGGCATACTTCTAAATTTCAGTTCGTAGTGAGATGCAGTTGTTACAAAAGTAAAGCAGATATAAAAAACTATGATTATGACTCACAATCGATTGTAGATGCATAAAACGCGAAATTGTAAACCTTTCCTGCAGAATGCATGGGCGCATCCAACCTCAGTGACTTTATAGTAGGCCATCTAAAAATCGAAGGACAATGTGTAGCAACATACAACAGCAAGCTATCTATTAATCACATCTGAAAATTCAGAGACTGTCTCTTGGTACTTGTTTGTCTTCGGATAGGTTTGCCTTTTTCGCTTCGCCCACCAGGCCATCAAGTGACTCCTTGACGAGTTTGTTAGCATCATATTTCTTTGATTGATCTCTGGTATCAAATCTAAATTGAGAATGTTGAATGTGATATTACGGCTCTTCTCCGTTAGACGGCGACGAATGAATATTTGATCCCATTAAATGAACAAAAACGCTTCGTAAGAGTGTAAGTAATCGTTCAAACGTTCAAATTTCTGGCTAGTGCAGTATGTAGTTTTCCAAAACATCCTTTTTACAACGCTGTCAAATTCAAAGCAAAATTAATTTCCTACATCTGTCGCGCATTTGGATTATTACCTCCCGAAAACCACGAAAGTACATGGTCGCAAAGAGAAAATCTTTTAGTCCTTGACTCAGACGTTGAATTTGAGGTTTCTTTCGAAGCGGAGAAACAATTCCAATTGAAGAACAAATATCGCACTTCATAACACACGCCGAAGAGCCATGTCGAATGGCGCCGTTTTGGAATCGCCGCATCTGCCATGGCTCCCTCTGCCTTCCTCCCACGTTGTACAATGGCCAAAATCCCAAGCTTGTGTTCGTTATTTCAATCTTATTTCTCCTGCTGCGCTGTAGGGAAGCGGTTTTTCCACAGTATAAGCGCAGCGTTGGAATCTGTAACGAATGCTGCTCTTTAAGTTGTCGAATAATTACTAAACCTCGAGAAGGAATTAGGATTACCTTTTTTCAGAATAAGGTGCGGATAGGGGAAAAGCACCAAAAATATTTCTCCGCCGACACATATTTTCTGACCAATATTTTGCATAATGCCGATGTTTTGAGCCTTTTATTTGCACGCGGTTGTCCCTTACCGCTCAGAATTCTTCTATCCATAAGAACTCAACCTTTTCTCGCGTACATCAACTCTGAATAATTGGAAAAACGATTGATTGATTTAAGCTTAATTATACTGAGAGCTTTCGGTGAACACGTACCGAATACAGTATGCATGATAACCTTTGATAAATTGCTAGCTGTTCGTTGACTTTTATCTACTTTGATGACCCTTGGGTCTTGCATAAACTAGGGAAGAGCAAAACTAAAGATTTTCATTGTGGTTCCCTTTGTACAATGAAATATAATTGATTGAATGCCAGATACAGTATGATTGCACAGTAAACGAGCGTCTTTCTCTACAGAAGATAAGTATAACTAAACCAAAAGCATATCATCGAGTAGAGAAATCTAGTTCTATCAAAACAATATAAGAATCCGGAAATTTTTGCCAAATGAAGGGTAAAACCTCAATCAAACAACGAAAATCGCGCATTCACTTCGTGTGCATCGATTTCTATAGCCGTCTGTAGGGGTTAAAACTTACAATCGAATGATCACTTAGTGTCTAAAGAAAGAGCTCTGTCTTGCTAAGAAAACGCGTGTGTGAAGCACAAATGTTTTTCGTTCTTTGAAGCATTATAATGAAGACTTTCTTAAAAAACCAAATACTGTGGCGAGCCAAAGATTTAAGCTTTCGAATAATTACTATCATACCTATCAGAAGCTCTTGTGCAGCAAAAGGGGTAGAATATTCTTTGCCACCGTCTAACGGGAACGTACCATATCGGTTTTTACCTGTGGTCGGAATTATACAGATGAAGGATAAGATAGTACTGGACTACTAAATTTGGTCAAAAACATTGGAAAACTATAGAGACAAACATCTGCGATAGGATATTTAGATACTAGGCTGGTGCAAATGTAACAGACGATTGATGCTTTGTTGATTTTTGCCCTTTCTTCATACTGGAATAAAGTCATGAATCAATGTGGTTGTGTCACGTATAATTTCTGCTCACATTCATCGCTCTATCTTTTATTACTCACGATGTTTCACTTGCTGTTTATTTATGTTTATCACAGACTGTAGAAAGAACCTAGGTCGGCACAAAATTGGTTGCCGCTTTCAGAGTGTGAATTTAACGTGGGTCGTAAAGCAGCAGAGATATTTCGCAACATCAACGGCACATCTTGCCTAAGAACTGCTAGTCAACGTATAGCACAGTGATGATTCACGATTTCTCGTGAAGGAGATGAGAGCACTGAAGATGAGAAAAGCGTAATCGTCGGGTATGGGAAGCTGACAACAACCAGTTGAAAGAAAACACCAAAGCTAATGCTGACAAGACGATGCGAAATTTTGAAAGAAACTCAACTTCAATCATTCTACGGTTGCTCGTGATTTGAAGCAAATTGGGTGGTGAAAAACGTGGTGCAAAAATAATGGCGGTTTAAATTATAGCCAGCCTGTAGCCACATAGCGCACCATAAACGCTTCAGAAGTTGGACGAATTGGCCTACAAAGATCTTTTTCCCTCTAAAGTTTTTCCTCATTCTTCATATTCACAGGACCTCGCGCCAATCGACTACTACTTCTTCAAGCATTTCGCAACTTCTAGCTGAGAAAACGGTTCTACGTGCAACACGACGCAGAAGATGCTTTCCGAGGGATTCCCGAGTTCCGAGATGGCCATTTGTAGGCTACAAAAACGAGAAAGCTCATTTATCGTTACCAAGAATGTGATAATCGTAATGGTTGTTACTCTGATTAATAAAGATGTGCTTGAGCCTAGTTATAGCAATTGAGGCGCCTGGCCAAGTGGTCGTGATGCTCGTCGCGACGCGGATGGAGCTGACCTCCCCCCCAGCCCTTTCCAGCAGTCAACAACAACTCCTTATGGAACGCTACAGCCAAGCTATCCTCGAGATTGCAAGGAGACTTGCTCAACCAATAATCTATGTTTTGGAGAGGAAGACGAAAAAACGAGTTGAATACTGAAAGTATTGAGATCCACACAGTGGGAAAACATGTCACAACAGATCAGTGAAAATAGAAAGAAAATGTCTATAACCATTAAAAAATCCACGGACTAAAAGTCGCCATTGCTTTTGCATGAACCAAACACTTTGCCGCTCGCAGATAACTGCTGGCTTCAATATATCTTTTGAGAAAATGAAGCTCTTAGGAAAGTTAGTTGGTCAGTTTTCCAAAGAAACCATATGAACATCACACTGTTACAGCGTACTCACCATCTGTACGTTTCAGTCCTACATGAAGTGTAGTTTTCAAACGATTTGAAACCGCAGCCTTTTGCAAATATTCTTGCTAGCTCTTCAAACTCACAATTCCAGCTCTGGAAAAAGACCACTTTTATGTAAGTTACAAGATCGAAAGCTCACTTCTCATACCAGTTTGTACATGTTCCTTGCTGGGCCAAGCTTGCGACTCATATCACTTTCTTCTCCTTTTGCCAGACGGGATCGTGGCATCATTATGATATTTGAGATACGTGTTACGCATTTCATCAGTAATTTCCTCACTAGGACACACTGAAAATATTTCAGTATCAACGAGACTTGCCTGATAGTCATTTTTGAGTCATGCATGTTGGTCTGTTATGGGCACTTATACAGTTTTAATACGCGTGTTTCTGCCTTCCAGCCTCGTCAGTTGCTCGGTGCCTTTCGTTCAGTCAGTTCTCTGAGATCTAGCCCTTACCCTTTGGGCTCCAAAATAACTATCTGGCATATCAGATTTCGAGTGAGGTCTCAAGAAACACTTGAAACGAAAGTTATGCTATTGTAAAGATATTTCTATACCAATCAGCTGAGTTTGAACTTACTTGCTGCATCCGCGACGATGAGGACATAAAGCTGAAATTGATTTAGTTGTTATTATGCAGCTCATGCTATCTTCTAAGATTTCAAACTGTAATGTGCAATGGAGGCTCATTTCTTATTCAGGATTATCATAGAGGATGCTAAATTTTATACATCAAGCTCTCATATGACTAAACAGTGAAAATGGTCACCATCCCTAATGAAACACAACACGTCATCCACCTCTAATCTGAAAGATGGTGACTCTTTATTTTGATGATCAACACACTTATTGTCATAATAATCACAGAATGTTGGATAAAATATGTGTTGAGTAACTAATGCTTTATGCTCAATGAATGCTATGCTGACAAACGCATGGCTTTTGAAAGCTAATATTTCAGGAAGAAAAGGTGAGCTATTTTCTGTTGTAAATTCAAACGTACCGTAATCAGAAGCCAGAACAGTGACATTTTGAATAAAGGAGTGTATCAGCCAAACCTTTCATACCAGTTTTTAAACAATGAATGTTTGATTCGTGAAGCAGAGCACTCCGAAAAATTGTTGTTTGATTCACGTTTTTTGACAAATAGACCAGTTTACTATCGCTCCACCCTGAATCAAACACTAGTCCTTATATTCGATCGACTAAATACTTTGTTCAAGATATGATTCTAAATCAACTCGCTTCATATAATCTTCTGTCCACTAATCGAAAAAAAAACATTCTTATGGCGGCCTCAGTAAAAGGTTTTTTTCTGCAGATTCAATGAGTTAGTATGGTACCGTAAGAATACCATTCCTCACCAGTGGTTTCCGCTACGCTGTAGATCCAAAGATTTCTTGAACTTTCAGGCCGTGTTTGGTTGGAAAAGAGCTATAACTGGGTTTGAAATCAATTTAAAAAAAACAGGAATTCAATGTTGATCGCGAAATGTTCTGACCAACGACATATCTAAAATCGAAATGTGTAGACGATTAAAGCACGTTATCGAAATAGAATTTATACCTGGAGCTTTCACCGTGAAATGAAGCTGTTGCTGTTCTATGTAGTTCATTATCGAGCAATTTTCACTAAAGGATGCGGAGAAGGAAAATTCTCGTCTTTACGTTTACGAGGATTATGTGGTCACCGACGTCCAGGAGTAGCACAACTGTGATCTCGAACGTTCAACACGGCTTAAACTCGCTACTTCTATCTGTAACACAGTGAACTGAAATAATCTTTGACCAGGCCCTCTGTTAACACAGGCTTTGCAGATCAAAGATGTTTTTTTAGTGATCAAACAAACACGACATTGATAAGAATTTTTATTCACCTAACGTTTTAAATCTTCCGCTTCTTCTGAACCTAATGATCCGTGTCGCCAGTTGATAGTCCTTCGTTTCTGTTGCCGTACGACCCAAATCTATTTCGATCAGTCATCGTTAAAATGAAAAACCACATGCCGGCGGTGCTCTTATAATTATATGGTGAAGAAGAGGAAGATGTCGAAACATTAGCCGAGTGAAGATTATTCCTCAAAGCCATTAGGCTGAATCATTCAAGAAAAGAAGATAGAACGTTCCTAATCTGCATTTTGAATCGTGTAAGAAGTGGCGGACATAGCTTAGTCGATTTTCAACATAAACTGATATTCTCTTTGCTTCGAAAGTGTCGTGTCGTTGTAAGTTTTCATTGTTATCCGCATGATGCTCATCTCTCAGATGGTTCACATCAAAAATCACCACTACGTACTATCATCTCAAAAATATCAACTGTGTATTCAAGCTAATCAATATTACGATTTGGTATTGGTATTACTCAACTAGTCTCTGAATAAACTCAGTCTTACATACGAAGTAAACACAGGAAAGTATAAACATATTTACAGCTAAGCGAAAGCGTGGAGTAGAAATCACAGATTATAAGGTCAATTATTTAGAAAAAAAATATAGCGTTACCTCTATAAAATCTGTATGACTCCACTTTTCGATGGATTAAAATAACATTGTTTACCGTTTTAGCAAGTTTTAGTTCAGTACTTTGCTGTTGAAGGACGACAAATGAATATTCGACCCCATTTGCTGGACAAGATTTTTTCATAGGTGTGTTAGTCCATCATTCGAAGCTCAAATTTCTGACTAAGCATACAAGCCGTATTTCAAACACCCTTTTCTAGCACTACAAAATTCAAAATTACGTTATGTTTCACACGACCATTCGTTTTCTTTCTCCCCTAGCTTATATTTCGCTGGACAAATCTCCTCCATTGGACTGCAATTACTCCTTTTAATAGCATAAGTCGCGAATGACTCAAAATGTATTTGCTTCATGGGAAGGCTCTTTTGACAGCGCTGCAGGAAAATAGAAAAGATTTGTGTTTCAAACTTTGCCGGACAGAGCTCTTTCTTTGGACTTTGGAGCAATGGTGTTTATGGAAAAATTCTTTGCGCAGCGAAAATGCAGTCAAATATTCATTTGTAGCCCTATAATGGATAAGTACCCGTATACTGTCTTTAATATTTACCTTCTTTCTTCCAGTGGTATGATGTTCAAGTATAAATCGGAGACAAATTGAGTGGTAGTCAAGAATCTGACCTCAGTCAGGAGTTGAACACGCGTTTTCACGCTTATACTGGGGCGCATGCTAACATTAACCACCAAGGCCAATACCTTGCTACCACTCTTTCATAGATATGATCTATCAAAGCTGTCAACAACCGAGCCTCAACGGGTATGGTCTGGTAAGAATATATCAGCATGAAACACTTCTGAGCCGAGAGCTTTTTCTAAACGTATAACCTATTCTTCTCTTGATTTTAGTGTTTTCTATTAACGTCTTCTCAAGAACCTATAGATCAATTCGATTGACAGACAACTGTAAAGAATATAGTCGAATCGTTAGTGCTGAAGCGGCAGAGATGTCGAAATCTCACCGAATAAACGTTATTATCAAACTCGTGTAAGCAAGAAAAAATCTGAAGAGAATATTGCCTTCAAATAACTCGTTATTCTGAAGCTTCTCAATTCCACGTGACCAGGAACATGATTTTTTATCTCGCGGTGCAATAGTTTTATTCCTAATAACCCATTGAAAACCGCGTTGATATCCTGCGCTGGAAGCGGCGAGCCCAGCGCGTTATAACGACAATGTGGTAGATTTTCGATATAAATCAGATTTTTTCATAGCCATTAGAATGAGTTCAATAGCCAGTAAAAGAGAAAAGGTGATAGGAGAGGCTTTAGCAAGGCTGTCTGGTTAACACGTTGACAACGACGTTGATAATCCTGCTCGTTGCGCCCCGCCACATACGCGGCAGCAGCAATGACGTTGTTAGTATTCTAATGAAATATGGATATTCATCGTTACTGAAGGAAATTTTGTCCGCAGTGAATGATCAAATATGAAAGAAGAGACATCCATGAAACTTCTTGTGGTAGGAACAATGGCAATATTCCTTCTAAAGCTTCGAATTTTGATGGAAAAGACAGATATGTAGTATAACATTATCTTTCGAACTGTTACTGAGCATCGTTATGTTATCCTGTATATATTCATTCACATTTTGGTCATATTCATCTTTTATTAACTACATCAACAACAGCTCATCTTCGTAAATAACCACAAATGAATTTCAAATGAATGACAAGGAAATGAATGAATGAACATAAAACTTCTTATGCGCCTAAGAACAAGTGGCGAATGACACTAAGAGCACTAATTGCTGTACCCTACGTATTTCTTTTCAGTTGATTTCTCTCAAGACATTTCTTTGTGCCTCCTTCAGTTCCCATTTCTGCGATTCACCTCAACAAATCATGCAGGTGGTTTGCGAAGTTCATCAACACATGAGAGATATGGGCCGCCCGTCGTTTCGGATGGAAACACAGCGATTGAAGAAATGAGTATTCTGGGCTTGTGCCTCAAAATGACTATTATACGGTTGCAAAGGGTCTACGATTACTGGAGCAATAGCCCGCATTTCTCGGGAGTTTCCACAGCGTCGCATTTTATGTCGAGGAATCGCTTCTTCGAGTTCATGACCCATTTTCATGTAAGTAACAATATGGGTCGCGATGTGAATGATAAATTATAGCAAAATAAGGCCAATGCTGGAACTTGTCAATAAGAAATGTGAGGAATCATTCAAACCATGGGGAGACGTGTGTATGGATGAGTCGATGGTGCCATTCAGAGGAAGAATTAAATTCCGCCTGTATGCGCCTTGCAAAAGAAACAGATATGGAATAAGCGATTCTGAACTTTGCGATGAAGGCAGGCGGGTACGTCTACAGACGACGGTGTACATAGTGCTGGCGCAAACCCGACACCGAGAGAGCCACTTGCAGATTTGTGCTAAGGGTCTAATGAAGGATCTTCTGAATGAAAGAAGGCACCCTCTTTGCCGAGAATTGGTATACCAGCGTCGCCCTAGCCTGACAGTCTACTGCAAAGCAATACGTACTTCATTGGAACATAGAGAAAGAGCAGGAAAGGCTTGCCTAAGGAGGTCATGGAAGGAAAACTGCGCAAGGGCGAGTGGAAAGCCATTAGAATCAAAATGGCGTTATGGTCTGCGATTCAAGGACAGAAGAGACGTCACAGTGCTTTCAACAGCTCAGGGCACTGCAAAAATCCCTGCGCGGAGAAGTTTGAAGTTGTCGCGATGTACATTAGGAGAAAGTCGCTGGTGGCCAGACTGAACAGATATCTGCCATATCACCATTCCTCAGGAGGACTAATAAATGGTGTGAGCATTTTACTCGTTCTTAGCTTCGTAATTTGGTCAGAGAAGATTTTAAATAATTAGGCGCTGTTTCCACTAGCAGTACTTTTATAGAAATCTCTTTGACGATGCACTAACTTTCACAGCAATAAACTCTGCACATATCAAAGCTTATTGGTAGGAAAGATAACAAGAAGTTTCATTGTGAAGTTGAAACAACGCATCGTGAGGGCGAAACGTCAATCTTCTCCTTTGGTATAACTAGTACTGAGGGTCCTTTCACGAGCCAGGCTTGGTGTCAAAGCGGTGCTATTCAGGTTATCGGATGACTATTAAAAACATGAACAAACCAGAATAAATCAAACATAGAAGATTTCATGAGCATTTTCTTCACTATAAATCCTATTTTAGGACCTAAAACGTTTCTTTATTTTGCATCATAGTTATTATTCTGTGTGATAGTTATCTTGGAATCAAAATTTAACTTTGTAATTCCAAGAATTACCTTGTGAAGTTGATAAAAAAACGAAATTTGACTGTAAAACGTGTCCTTTTCGTTGTGGAACGGGCTATAAAAGTCTTTTCACAAATAAACACAGTGGTATATAGAAAAGCATGGGAAAAAGAAAGAAACGAATTATATAATAGCTGGCAGTAAGTTCCTCTCACAGTAATTGATTTTCCCGTTATAAACTTGAATGATTTTCGATACATGGGCATTTCCTTAAAATATAAAAGTTTTCATCTTTCATCTCCTGTTATATTTCTGTTATATAAGAAGCATCTCCTGTTAGATTTCATCATTTCATCACAATAATATCCCTCAATACCTCAGATTATCAAAGAAACTACCATATTTGCATCGCAAAGCTTATATTACAGACTCGACACATCGCGCCGCCGCGCCTCCCCGCCGCCGCACACGCGGTGTGCGACAAGGGCCAAAAACGGTTGCCAACGTGTTAAAACAAGTCAAAACAATTATGTACCAATGAAATATTTGTCATAAATGATTGTGTGCATTGCACTGCGATGCCTCTTCAACGATAGTTCGAAGAAACTTATCTTAATATTAGTCTTCTTCTTAATGGAACTTCGATTAAAGTTGTAGAAGAGACTTTGTTATATTGTCTTATGGGTGATTATTTTACCTCACTAAACCATGGTAATAACTTTTTGTAAATCCACATGTACTCTGGTACAACTATTGTTTCATCACTGCTTCCTTCACATTTCGACAATTTTGTTAACTCGATTCAATCTATTCAAAGAAATCAATTATCAAGCAATATAATCACCATTATAACCGGTAATATGCAGCGATTGAATGCCTTCCTCCCGAAAGAATGAAGCTGAAGAAAGAATTTGGTACGTCACATTGGAGTTGGTTATGGTCTTCAGTTTTCTCCCTCAGATGCTGCTTCAAGGCGCGGAGGACATGTTAATCCGATGGAACAGCATCAAGACTATACAGTGAATGTGATACGCATCCTGCCTAGTTTCTGCAGAACTTGGCGAGTCGTCTTGCAATGTGAGGTCGAGCGTTATTATGGACAAGGGCAAAACGGCGTCGTTTCAGACGCTTCTCTCTCACTGCTGCGGTCAACTTTCGAAGTTGTTCCCCATCGTGAACATCGGCGTTGATTGCCTGTTTGTTGTCGAGCTATCTCAAATCAACATGTCTTGCCAATTTGAAAAGACCGAGAGCATAATCTTCTGAAACGGAACTTGTGTTTGGTTGAGCTGACAGGTTTTTGCTGCTCGAATTTGGAGGCGTGACGCGGGTTTCTCGCAGAACGCTCAAACTCAAAACTCACCTCTTGTGATATTGACTTGAGAAAATCCTGTCTTAGTTGTCGCAACTAATGTATGAGGTGTCCAACAAGACATCGCTTTGTAGGAGCCAATTTCTTGTTGATGGGCCTTTCATGCCGCTTGGCTAAAGCTATTAGAACACTCTCCAACAGACCACAGCTCTTTGACAATAACTAGTTTTGATATAGAAAAAACGTAAATCATAGACGTAGGACGTAGATGTAAATATATGTTATTGTTAAGGATATGACATATTTTGAGCCAAAGGTCTAGTGCTATATAGGCGCCTATTTCGTCCTATTGGGACTCATCAGTAGCACCCTCCCTCGGTTCCGTCGATCCCTTGAGGTGAAATAATCCTCTAAAGGAATCGACGCCGAGTAAAATTAAGCACCCAAAGTAGGATGATGGTATTACCTGACTTTGTGGTGACCGCCAGTCGAGCTTGTGGCTTTTAAAATGAACTATACTTCTGCTATCGACTGCTTTTTTACAGATCCTAGTCATATGTCATATTTATATCCTATGTCATATGTTATCATATGTCATATCCTTATCAGATTGAATCATTTTGAGCGGGTCTGTAAAAAAGCAGTCGATAGCAGAAGTATAGTTCATTTTAAAAGCCCCAAGCTCGACTGGCGGTCACCACAAAGTCAGGTAATACCATCATCCTACTTTGGGTGCTTAATTTTACTCGGCGTCGATTCCTTTAGAGGATTATTTCACCTCAAGGGATCGACGGAACCGAGGGAGGGTGCTACTGATGAGTCCCAATAGGACGAAATAGGCGCCTATATAGCACTAGACCTTTGGCTCAAAATATGTCATATCCTTATCAGATTAAATCATTTTGAGCGGGTCTGTAAAAAAGCAGTCGATAGCAGAAGTAT
>JAHQIW010004284.1:0-21422 GCA_019055375.1 Parelaphostrongylus tenuis | reverse complement strand
ATATATTTTTTATCACAAGCCGGTCATGCTAAGCCGAAGCGTATAGGATAAAATTTGCAATAATTTATAGCAGAAGTACAATCAAAACATACGTAAGAAGACATAAGTGCAGAGCGAGCATTCATTTCCAAATAAAAAAATAGAGAGAGAAAAGCTTTAAAAACAAATTATTGTGGTTTAAGTCTTCGACAAGTTTAATGGAGAAATTGTGGTTTAAGTCTTCGAAAAGCTCAATGGAGCTAATAAAAAAAGCTTTGAAAAAGAAGAATTTATTAGTCAAGGACCGATTTTCTCAATTTCTCTTCTTCATGATTACTGCTATGAAAACAAATAAATGAAAAGAGTAATTCCGTGTGGTCATAAAATAATAGCACATAATTTAATTTCTGAGTATGATGACGACGACTGCTTTCACCGATGTTGTAAGGTAATTCGTAGTAAGTACATTCTCTATGCTAATTCGACATGAAGCATTCGCGAAATCATTTCTTGCAATTTCTCGAATTACCAAAAAAGTTCTGTGTTCTGTTAAACTCCTTTGAGAATGGAAAATCGCTTCACTAGGGAGGATATATTTTGACATTTAAAAGAGATATTACAAGGCTATCGAAAAAACTCATTTAGAAGGTTTTACAAACATATAACTTGTACTGTTGCATTGCCGTAGCTTGTCCATATCTTGACCCTTTGGCGCGACAGTTGAACTGCGCGTGACGCTATTTGTCTACTTTCGAGAATTCTTAAAGGACCATGTGTACCAATATTGGTACACGAAAGTTTGAAGGCCTTTCTCGTTGAATAAAAGATTTTCTTCAGACAATTTTGATCATTCGGAAGTTCAAATCTTTCAGATTTCAGCGATACACTTAATTTTGAGAAGAAACCTTCAATTACGTTGCAGCAACGAAAATAACACTATGTTTCACACTTAGGTTGCATTATTTGTCCGGCTGATGCTTCGATATGGCCCTTCGCTGAAGCTTCAAAAGGCATTCGATAGCATAAATATCGAGAATTTCGACAATGCAATTGTTTTTTGAAAAGATATTATAGAACGCCGTAAGAGTGAAAAGAAGATTACATTTCACGCCTGATTACCCCTCCACTTGGGCGTCATAAGTGGTTTATTAGTACTTAGAGGTAAAGTTTATACGTCAGAGATAACTTGTCGTTACATAAAGGATGCAATATCACGCATGAACCTTTTGTAAAGGTTTTTTGTTATATATACAGACTCCTTGTCTTAAAAATCTTCTTTTTTTTTTCAGTGGTATACTACTCCTTGTAAAAAAATTGACAAACTTTAACCCTTATTAGGTATTTTTATTGCCTGCCTTGCGAGAGCGTAGCTTGAAAGCATCTACAAGAGAACACTTCTAATAAAGGTCTATGTGGAAATATTTGTAGTATGTAGCTATCGAAACTGTGGAAAGAACGCGTTCATCATTGCGAAGAATACTTGATACTTATCCCTTATTCGCACTCACATTTAGAAGACGCATTTTTATCCTTTTTTGACATTTTACTAATCATTCGATAGCTTGAAACTCGTTAATTTGAGAGCTGTGCTTTATTTGTAATGGTTTCTATAATCTGTTGTAAAAATGGAAGTAAATTTTTTTCACCCTCATGTATCTTTCGCTGGTCACAGCTCTTTATTCAGACTCTTAATGAACAATTTGGTAGCAAAAATCCCAACGATTTTGATGATATGCTTGGTTTTCTAAGGAAAACTTCTTAGTGCGATATTACAGCTGGAAGAATGTCGGGTTTTGCACTCGACACCGCGTCGATGGCTAAGCGCAATTCACACGTGGAATGCGATGCGAACAAAGTAGGCAACCTAATTTTCGTATAGCTGAGACATTGCATTACGAAGTCTTTTCCATAAAGAAAGCATATATTGAAATTGCCGAAATTTGTGCTATCCAACTCTTGTTGGGAACCTGAATGAAAAGCTGTGTCTGGAAAAAAGAGTGAGAAGAAATAAGATAATATTTTATTTTTACTTTTACAACGACCTATGAGATTTATTTCCAAAAAGCAAGCACGCTATTGAAATTCTCGGTATATATTATCGGCTGTTTAATGAGAGGCGATGAGTTGTTGCCAATGTAGCGAAATCTTTTCACACACCGATGCAAAGTATGCGTACCTCATGTGACTTGCAATCTCAATTGAAGTGTTGCAACGCAACAAAAAAAATTTTTTTCAATCAAAAATTTATTAAACTTGTCGAAATCTGTGCTATCGAATAGCTACGATTTTTTTAGGATAAACCTGTGGTCAGCGAAAGAAGCTCAAGTGTGAAACAAGTTTTTATGTTTACCGTTACAACGTAGTTATAAAAACCATTAAAAATAGAAGACACCGTTCGAGTTCTAGAGATTTAAGCTATCGAGTGATTACCATGACGTCTTTATGGAGCAAAGACACGTTTTCTCGAATATAGCTGCTGTGAAGGACATAGTACAGATTACTTTTTTGGAGACATATTTCTGACCACTAGTCTGCATAATGCGTTGTCCAGTCATGTTCCAAACCTTTTGCTCAAAAACGATTGTCCCTCTACGCCCACATTCTTTCCACAATCCGTAAGTTCTCGATATTTCTCTTACATATGTCAACTCTAAATTTTTGGAAATAAACGAATGACTGATATAAACTCAGTAATAGTGAGAGTTATCTATGAATCTGTATCGTGTACAGCATACATCATCATTTTTGATAAAATACAGAGTGTTTTTCAATTTTTGTTCACTGCGATGACTCTTGGATCTTGTATAAAGCTAAGAAGATTAGAAGTGAATATTTGTGAAATTACTTGTACAACTGAATACAATTGACTGATTGCCAAATTCAGCAAGATTGCTTACTAAACCAAGCTTTTCTCTATACAAGGCACATTTATCCAAACCAAAAGCATATAAGTGAGTAGAAGAAATCATGTTGCATCACAAAGATATAAATTCCAAAAGTTTTAATAAAGCGGAGAGAAAAACACTAACCATACAACGAAAATGGCGCACCGCTGCGCATTTCGCTTTGTGCACATTGATTTCCATAGCCGTCCCTTAGGCGTTAAAGTACATTCAATACAACAATTAAAAAGTTCTCACTCTATGTTAGCTTTGCTTGTCAAAAGCTTCGTTTTAGGAGTGGATTTTGTTTTTTCCATCTCTTAGATTAAATGAGGGGATTTTATCAACCAAGTAGAGCGAAAACTGAGAGAGACTTAAAAACAGAATTTCTGTAGGCAACCCTTTCTCAAAATCATATGTATACTAAAGAGAACGACGCTAAACAAACAAAGCTATTAGCTGTACGAATAATTCGTACGACGTAGACTCATTTCAAAATATTTTTGCGGAAGTTGTTTTGGCTGCATGAATTAGGTACAAATTTTAACTTTTGTTTGTTGTCAGATCTTTTTCATTCCACGATACGATTTGGAATACAATCACAAAAATGCTGAACTAGAGTGGAGATCACAACCTCAGTGTGTACTTGCTAGCCAAGTTTTTTTTTCCAGATAACGACCTGTTCTCAGACATCAACTGAGGTTCTTGTTTTGTCTTTCTTTCTTTGCAGTTGAGTGTGATAGTATCACAGTGTAGTAGCTCAAAGAAGCGCACCCAGCGTTTACGATCGTTGCATAAATTAAAAGGTTAATGGGCTCCATACAATAATGCCTCTAACTATGTGTGTGCGTGTGCGTGTGCGTGCGTTATATGCACGTGTGTATGCGTGTGTTTATGTCTCTATGTATACTGAACGTATATGTATATGTGTATGTGTATGTATGCGCGAGTATATGTCTATGTGTATATGTGTCAAAACTGTGTGTGATTTCGTCATTTTTCCTTGGGGCAATTTTAATGTTTTAACTAGAGCAAGCTAAATGAAAAAAAAGGACTTGCTGTGTTGTTGTTAAGAGGACCATGATAGCTGTTCTTCTGAAGCTCGTCAAATAGCGACTATGTGCTTGAATTCTTCTTTATATTGTATGAATTAAAACTACGAAGATTAATCAAAAAGTAGTCACCCTGGCGGAGTGAAAAATTGTCGAAACGTTTCTGCATGGTAGAACTTGTAAGCTGCCATCTTTGGTCATTTTCTTTGCGATCTTGAAGCCTATTGTGAAAGATTGTGCCATGAATTTTCTTCTTGTCTTCTCGAAAAGCGTGGTCGAAATTTGGTCAATTTGAATAATGTTTGTCCCTTCCAAAATAGTTTTTTCATAGGCTCCTTCACAATTCCAACACAACCTTGCGGTAGTGCTGTATGAGCAATTTCGTGACCATGTAGTCATCAAGAATTTCTTATCATATTTAGCAGCTTTTAGCAGTGGTATGAGTTACAAATGTATGTCCGATAACATAGAGTGATATACAAACTTGAGCTATTGGTGGAATGGAACATGCTCTTCACCCTTTGCCAACCACGTGCTAACCAAACTATCACGAGTCGTATTCTGCTACCACTCTTTCTGCAAATTTCGAAAATCTGGATCATTAGTTACCACATTTTTCCATAATCAAAGCAAGCGCATTCTCTTAAACGCCAGAGTGAATGAAAACAGCTGAGAAATGTTACAATGCCAGATAAGCATCTACCGCTTTGAATTAGTTATGGAATAACTCGTTGGACCAATACGTGACGTGATGACGTGCCGAATCTTTTCAATAGACTTTGCTACCATTAAGGACATCAAAAGCATCACAATCTCTCACGCTGTTTATAGGAATGAATTACCTACAGATGGCCATTTAAGCTGTGCAACGCTAAATTCATTATTAGAACAATACCTGTAACGTGAATTTGAGCATCATATAATGATTATATCAAACGACTGATACCAAAACAAAGTAGAAGGCCTTATAAGGATTTTTAGTAATCATTGCTTATAGAGTGACTATGCTCAGCAGAGCGGTGCTTGCCGTTTCACCCCTAATGTGCAATGAGCTATTTTTTCAAGGAAATCCGGCACGTTGTTTAGATGACAAACCTCTCGCCCACTCCGCTTCATGTTCATACAGAGAACGTTCTGGTTTCGGTGATCATGGCAGTGGTGAGTTCTGGGCAGTGCCCTTTGTAAGATATAAAAGTATCACACATTTTGGGTCTCTAGGGTTGAACCTGTACATCGCTACTGAAGTTTTCATTACGCACAGCGGATTATATGTAGCATGGTACCGTATTTGCATGGAACTTTGTTGACGTCTTTATCAACTAACCTGTATTGAAGAAAAAAACTCATCAATTAAAACTGCAACATATCTCTTCCTTGGGAATGTAGTAGCACTTTTTATATATTATGTTATATATTCAAATATTCAATATATTCAAAATTTATAAGTGTTGTTTATTTAAGTGATGACTTTACGTTCATTAATCATCAAAGTCCTATTTTGAAAATTGTGACTTTCAGGTAGGAGTGTTTGGATTGGTTTCAAATGGCACTGCTTTGTTAGCACTGCGATACAATCCGGCATTAAAGAATTTGTTTGGCTTGCTGTGTTTCTCTCACACCGTCGCCAATATTGGCAGTCTACTTGTATTCGTCTTCTGGAATGCACCGGTGACATTACTGTAATGCTTTAAAGCTTGGGTTTGCTGACAATTTAGCGCAAATAGTTGTAGTCAATCATACTGTAAATTGTTTTTTACAAGGTTTGTGGTAGCTGCACTATTTTCTTATTTTCTAAACATTAATGCTAAGTTAGGTCGGTACTTCTCCCCTATTCCACCCATTTTCACCCAATGGAAAATTCTCATTTTTTGTTTTTTCTCATTTTTCTCATTATTGACAATTTTGCAAGGCACGTAACTCACGTGTACAAGAACAAACAGAAGCGTGGTTGAAAGTTAAAACGTGGTAATAGTTCTATAAGAACTTTAAGTATTCGAGTAGAAAAGGATATCTCATCACTTGCAGCAAAAGCGAATTAGCCACTGGGCCGATAGGCAAATTCTTCGGTTCGGTGAGTATGTTGCTGTGGAATGTGTGCGTCTACTCCCATCTCGCCATCGCTTCGAACAGAGCTGTCGTCACCGCGATGCCTCTACGAGCTTCGTTTGTACGATCAAAGAGAAATACTTTGTGCGCCATTTTCATTTGCTGGATGATCGGTTTCTTCCATGTAGTGCCGAATTTTTGGAGTGAGTCTTGACACTTTTTACATGCAGTCTCCATATGCGACATTCATTAAAATGGCGTAAAATCAACCAGTAATTTTCTATATTATTGAGCTAACTTGCCATAAGACCAAGTTGCTTAAGAGATATAAATTCTGCAACTCGTTTAGCGTGTTTCCCTTTTAAAGAGTAGTGTGTATCCGAGTTGGTAGTTTACCAGGTGATCGCCTTGACAACGTGAATTTCTGTTGTCTTATCGAATAGCCCTGATGAAATGGGGCATCATTCTCGTAAAGTAACTTCTCTCGGTAGTGTCGTTTTATACGGCACGGCTATTCACTTAGCCCCCAGCTTATATGATCTACTTGATAAGGGGCTTTTGCCTAACAAAAGGCTCTAATTGGAGATACCGCCGAAATGTGCGTAAGCCGAAATGTGGCCACGACGATACGTAACATAACCAGTTTCGGAAGGCGGCTGTAAATATTCGCAAAACTATGTGAGTGCCAGTTAACAGATGACCAGCATGCAATGCCACCAAAGATTCATATCATATTCGATAACGACAATAGATTAGCATCCGTTCTACATGCAAGGGCTTCGTTGAAGGAGTTTCTTCATTCATGCAAATCTCCACTTTATTGGACTTGACTGAATGTGGTAAAGACCACTCACCTTCGACTCTGATGAGTAAGACGACTGGATACACAAACTGTGCCCTATGCACTGGTTTGCGGAAGCAGATCATTTTTCAAATTGATACTTCTATTCTTCCAGACAAGTCTGGTACCAAGCGGTAACTTTTTGAAAATCAAATAGTTGGAAAATTGTGAACGGGAGTTCGATCTAACGCTGTAAAGCTTTTATTAGAGTGCACAAACGAGAAAAGTACTTCATTGAAGTGGAACTTTACCCTATATATGTGAGTTAAACGGCAACGGACAAGTTATCACGAAACGGCCCCACGTTCGCTGCTGCTCACTCTGTCTTATAAGTTGACGAGAACATGGAAACGGTGGCCAAATAAGTATATCTTATCCCAATTTAATATTCGTTTAAAGTGTGAAATTATTTTTCTCTTCGTTCATCAGATTTGTAGCATTCGAAAGTGCATGGACAACAGTAAGACATGGAGACATTTGGACTTTGATGTACACGTTCCCTTCTCAGAAAAGTGATAAATGAGTGAAACCTTTAGTGCTGGCCTTTTAAAAAAGGGAAATATTATCAAACTATTTGTGTCAGACACGTAGATTTTAGGAATACCGATTCAGCCTAAATTTGCAAAAACCATTTTCATTCATTTAACGCAAAATTTATTCCTTATTTTAATCTCCCTGATAAATTTGGTAATATTTTACTAACGTGAGAGTATTATAGGACCGACTTAGCGCCAGGTGCACACCAACATCCAAGTGCGCTTCTAAATCTAACTGCAAACCGCAGCAAGCGATCAATCGTTGTTATAACGATACTGAGGAAATTTTTCAAATCACTTTACTAGTTGAATGTCGTTGAAAATTAAAATCACATGACGAACTGCCGAAACGTCAGCTGTTGAACAAAGACTAATGTAAAACCCCGTGTTTCGCTTAAAGAAGAAAATAAGGTATTGAAGCATGCCGAGGTTATTAGATAGTCGGTCTTGGGAATTAAAATCAGATAAACAATCAAGTTCCATGATAGACTGCGATAAATCGTTAGTAGTTTCAGTGCCATGGAATGTGGGTGACATGAATGAAAACATGTTGGACTGTGATGTTTGCACAAACTTTTAGAGTGTTGTTTTATATCAGATAGCGCTCTTATTTCAGCCGATAACTGTTTTCCTCGTTTTCAATACGGAGGAGTGGAGATGGAAAGGTTCTGATACATTGTGCGGATACATCATGGGAGTCTTCGTAGAGTTCTACACTAATGTGGGCACTCTGACTCTGGTGTTTCTTTTCGACTGCATCACGTTAATCTACCTGAGAGTCAAGCACATAGTTAGTAGTGAATTAATTGGTTAATATAATATTCATTCAACTCTGATATGACAATACGAATGCTTAGATACCTGGAGAAACATTTTGCTTGTTTAGTACATTGATGCTACGGTTACGCTTTCCTTGGACCCTCCTATTTGCACTCTACCATCGTACAGCAAGCTCTGCCTTCTTTCAAGCTGGCCTGGCTGGTTTTCCACTGAGCAGTAATTTTGAATCTTGACAAGTAGCATATGAAGGACCGAGCTAGTGTGCTCACGAGAGTTAAACCTCTTCAAGTACTCGGGTCACATGTTTTCAGCATCGGGTGTTGTTAAATTGTGCAAAGGCGAGACAACTTGTCTGATCTCAAAAGATAATACCATTGGAATGACAGATCACCTTTCTTTAGCTGAAATAGAAGTAGAACGGCATGACTATCGGAGACTTGCGAGTAATAGATTTGGATGGTTTTCTCAACTGCCTTTCTGGAAGCTGCAAATATTGGGTCTAAGTGTTGGAGTGCAGTCATCACGGATTTGTGACTAGCAATGCGTGGTGGAATTGCGAATTATTTCCCTGTTGGCTTGTCAGCTTATGTGTCTCTGGAGATAAATACCTCTTTAAGTTAGTTGCGCTTTCTCGACTTTCATAGGCAAGCGTAAGCTGCTACGCCAGTCAATCGTAGTCCTTGCTGATGATTCTATATCATCATCTTTCCAGAATTCGACTAATGAGATATATGTATCCTTGCTTGCAAAAGCTGTTTATCGCATTTCAGAACTTGAAGTATTTCCTTCCTTTACGTGAAGACGGTAGCTTCCAAAGGAAAAACAATGGCTCAAGTTGTGTGAAATTTTGGGACAATAGCGGCATCGGTTAGGCAAAACCTCTGATTCACTATGTTGAGCACCACCTGTTTGTGATACTTTTCAATGGGTGATTACGATGTTTACTACTGAGGGTGAGCTCATAATGTTGAAGTGAAAAGAATGGTTTTGCTCAACGTGATAGGCACAGCCTGGAATGATGTGAGATTACGCCAGTCTTCCCAATCCTGTGCAATCCAATAGTGTAGAACTAGGGTCCTTTTCAAAGAGAAGTTATGAGGCCTACTTACTTTGGTGCGTTCACTGTTTGATACAAAGTTCACCTTGCTAAGCTCTAGCTGTAATTACTGGGTAGTTGCAGGTTGTTTGCCGCTGTATCCGCCGATGGGAGATATGAGCTCATTAGCTGATGGTGACACTACCTCTTTCCGGTGTACCTGTCACGCCTCTAATTGATAGTCTTGAGACGGATTGCTTTGCACAAAAGAGTGAATGGGGTGTACTGATCGACAAAAAGAGGGGGTTCAGTCCCAAAATCGATTTGCGTTTGAGGAACACGTGATCACTCTAGACCTCATTTGATTTTCCAGCACTTTTCCGTTGTTCGCCCAGTTTCACACCTCGGCAAAGACGCATTTTTTTTAGTTGCTTTTGAAGAATGAGTGTTGATAGCTTGTTTCTAAGAAATTTAGTAAAGGCAGTCTAAATCGCGGGAAATCTAGTGTAGTTTTATTTTGAAAAATGTCTTTATTTACGCTGTAGCAGCAAAAAAATATTTATGTTCCTCATTCAAATATTTATCGCTGGGTAAAGCTTTTCTCTAAGCTTTCGATAATCTTTTCATGGAAAATATCTCGAAAATTTCAGTAATGCATTTGATTTTGGAAAAGAATTCTATCACGTTGTCACAGCCATAAGAAATTGAATTTCGCAAATTTGGATCTTTTCGTTTATCCCGCATATTTTTCGATTCCTTGCTAAAATAGAGCCGTTGAGCCTCTCTAAAATCGTTACAGTTATCTAATACCACAAAATCTCATATATTTTAACGGTATGTTTATTTTGAAAATGGCTTCAGTAATGCGCTGTTACAGCAAAAATGATATTATATTTTTCATTCAACCATTTCTCGCTAGAGCCTTTCCTTAGACTTTTAGTACCAATCGATGGCTTAACTCTCCGCAATTCCAAAAAAGGAATTGATCAATAGAAAGAACTCTTTAGTGCGCTGTGACAGCCAAAAAGAATGTGGAATTTGGCGTGCAGCGCGACACTGGCACCAAACCACCGCGCTTTGACAATGTTTTTAGTATGATTTAGCAACATTGTCACTAAGCCACTACGCCTTTTTCCGGCGCCAGATTTGTGAAACTCACTTTCTTTTTGGCTGTTACAGAGCACTAAGAAACTTTCCAAGAAACGTCCTCGAAGTTGTCAAGATTTAGGCTGTCGAATGTATCGAATGTTCATCAAAAGTTTGTAGGAAAAACTTTCTCCAGCGTGAATTGTTCAAGTGGAGAGCACAATTTTATCCTTGCTGTTACAGAACAGCAAAAGATCATTTCAAATTTAAAGTACATCTCAAAAGTAAGTTTTTTTCCGCACTGGAAAGAGGGGGATGATGAGAGATACGAGAGGTAAGGTACCAATTTTCCCATGCGTAGACCAGCAATGCATTATGAGGCCTCACGATCAGCAGACTAAAAAACCTTTGTAAGGGAGTTCGCGGAATATATCATAGCATTTTTCGTTTGGGGTTAATTTTGTTTTGATGTAGTACGTTTTGAAAATTTGATGCGAAAAATTTCATAAATTGTGTGGTTTAAGAGCGTGAAGTCTCATAAACCCAATGGTATCCACACAAATGCCACCCAACGAATGAGGCGAAAAATGAAAATCCGCTTCTTCAAACAGGTACAAACGCTATTTTACACTAGAAGAGAATCAGATATTCCAAGAAATCTAGTGAGAACATTTGAGCGAATTTTTTCTTTTTATCATATTTGTTTTAGACGCTGAGCCAAAACACACTTTTCATCTTCCAACATGTTAGCGCTCATTACATCCGTCCGCTTTTTGAAAATCATTGGGCTGTCTTCTTCACTGGCATCTTCTTATGGGAGATGTGTTTCGCTTTGGATGGGTAAGTGCTATATTAACGTGATCTCAAACGTATCATTCATTTAGATATGCTTGGTACTCGTTAGGAGTATTATGCAGAATATATAAAAGTGAATGTAGATGAAACAGTGAATACAACTATAATCAGTGTAATCTGATAGAACATTTCAAGCTTTTCACAAGTCTGTTGAAGGCATCTGTGGTGATAATGAAAAGGTTCAAAAATTTCTACCAATCTGCGAGTTTATGAGCTCAGGCGTGTTAGAGTGGCCTATTTCTTTCTCAATCGTTTGATTACATTAAGCAAAAATTTTTTTCGGTAATCCTATGAAAGGACTTCTTAATATCCATTTTCGGAGTGGTATTTAGCATTCAGATTGCGTATAGCTGCCCATGGAATGAAAAGATAAAGCTTTCAGGGTTTTGCCACCCTAAACAATATGCCGTGTATTTGACTCTTTTCATTGATAGAGATGAGAGTATGCACATATAATTTATACAAAAGCTAGCAATGTTCCACCATAAAATCACTGCTGCTGCCATTTCCAGACAAATCTGGTACCAATATGGTTGATTCTGAGCAAAGAAAACATTGAAGAGCTCGGTATGCGCGATCAAACCAACTCATGTATTTTTTCAATGCACTCCTGAACGCCTAGCTCACCACGGTTTATGTTGATAGAAACCACTAATAAAGAGGAAAGCACACCAGCTTGCAAAGGGAAAGTATTGAAGTTAGGAATGAGTTCGAAAATGGCTAATGCACTAGTGGGCGTGGCAGTGCTTTTTTCAGTCTTGGAATGTAGCAGAAAATTCGAATTTTCTCCGTGGAATCCTTATTCGCGCCTCATGATTTGTCTCCTAAGACTTCTAGATCAGTTAACGCTTTCTTTGGATCAAATATTAGGTACTTTGCAGCCTCATCGTTATGCTGTTCCACCTTCGTTTCTCTCATCTTGGTATGAAAACGCCGGTCACAAAACATACCACGGTAAGTCTCCCATAGCCTTTTTCAAGCGTCCGGTAAGGATAACTTGCAGATTGCGATATCTTATCGCATTGGCGGTGGTCGTTTTCAGAACGTTCAAAACATCCGAGCGATTGGACAATGAAGCAGAAAGTATCTTTCAACTGAAGTGGCTCATCGGTAAAGATTTGAAGACGTGAAATTGAAATTTCTCATTTCTTTAACATTCACTCGTAAATAGCTTAACTATCGGTAGAAATCGCTTGTTGCAAATTTGTTAATTGTAGCACGTAAGGATAAAGCCATTAGCATTGCTTAATTCGATGATATGCAATGTTCTCAGCTTATTCAAGCATTTTTGGTGATTACTAAGCTATTTGGCCTAGTTGTCTATTCTGTGGAAGCATTCTGGAATTTCTTTAATCTGAAAGGGTGGGATGCTCGTTGAGCCCGGAGATAAATCGAACCAGTAACTTCTATCCCGTGTGTTGATTCATCTCTTTCCCAAAAAAATTGAATTTGAACATCGCGGCAAATGCTTTTTGTTGTCATGATAACATGTCTGAGCCTCTTATGAGGTTTGCAATGGGTACTTATACAGTTCCTTTCATTATTATTTGAGCCAACATGTCATGTGGTCTGGTAAAGGGTTCTGCCCGGCTGATGAGTCTGTAAGGACGAAACACGTGTCTCGGGCTGTACAAGAGCCTTTACCAGACTACATCACATGTTGGCTCAAATGATAATGAAAGGATCTACTGAAATTTGAGCGTGGGTCTTAGTAAAGCACTCGAAGGAAAGGTACTTATACAATGTTAAACAGAGGCGCCTGTTTCGTCTTTCCGGACTCAGTAGCAGAGTGCCTCTCTATTCAGCCGATCCCTAGGGATACACCCCTATATAAAAGAATCGACGCCGAATAAAAGATCAACGCAAGTAAGTGACAAAATAACATTGCAATGATCACAATCGAATGGTTTCGGCTGATAGAATGAGCCATACCCTATCCTCGACCGCTTATATAAACTTTTTGTCGTGTTTTCATTACGGTCTGTGGCTTTGCTTTTGATTTGAAGAGGTTTTGATAATACAATTTTTTTTTTGCAATTGGATGACAGTCTTCACTCATGGTGTGGACTCTAGAATGGTTTCTAATCGTTTCTCTTTCACGCTACATGGTCCATAGTGTTCACTTCTGTCGAATATGGTGACGTATGTGACCTCATTCCGTAGTTCTAAACTCAATACCACCTAAAAATTTAGACGGCCGACATTGGCTGCAAACAGGTCTGCTCATCGCAGTAGTGGTCGCCCTACAAAGTTAGCATTTTTTTTTGAAGTCCCCCCCATTGCTTTTTTTCGTACTTCTGTCTTCTGTTCTTCTTATCATGTAATCGGTCCCATATGTCTGGCTATCGGTTTATACATTTGAATCTCGAAGATACGATAGTCTTCGAAAATATGAGCTACGCTAGTTGACTAGATGTTATGGTTAGCGAGCACTTATTAGAAGACTTCGTTCGAAAGCCTGTGAGTGGCTCTTAGCTTTCTTGGCTTGATTGAAGTATCGTCCCATGTCTGTGCTGCATAGCAAAGAGCTGGAAAAATTGTTTCAAGAAAAGGTTAAAGGAAAAGGTTCTTCATAATATTCTTCAAATAATTGTAAGTTTCCCGTACTAAGTGGTCCCTTTGTCTTACACCATGAACTACTCATATACTGTATTTGTCCTCTATATTCTATTTCTGCGCTTTTCTTAGTTCATTGAGCATTGCCTCTATCTCGCTGATACTTCTCGAGATGATAGCGATGTCATTTGCGAGACGAAGAGTTGATTGGAATTCCATCCTAATGTATGCCCCACACAAACTTTCTCCAGAAGCGCAAGTGGGATCTACATATGTACTACTTGCTCTGGATCGTCAATTTGACCTTCAGCCCTCTTCGATCTCTAGAGAATGAGACATGTGGGAAATATGGTGATGTCCCCAAATTTGTGAACGCCAACCGTCCAAGTGTCTAAGTCAGCCGTCATAGTCAAAGTGGCAGAAGCTTGCGTTCAAGTGACTGTAAGATACATGAGAGGCGGATAGAATTTCTCATTCAAATAAATAAGCTCTTCTCCAGCCCTACCCTTCAGAAAAAACGCGGCGGGCTATGTATGAATACTCATCGCTCATCACCTAAGTAATACAGTAACTAAACGAGCCTCATTCCTCTAACCCATGAAATAGCCTTTGGTACGGCAGCGTCCGGTGGGGCGAGCACAGAGAAGCTGCCGAAATTTCAGAACCGAACTAGGCCATTGAAATCAAAGTGGATTAGTGTGGCAAATTGTGCCTATAACGCACGTGCACTAGCACACAAGTCTTCTGTAAAAGTGCTAGTATATGCAAGAAGGCTAAGCCACGACATCATCGGCTCGACTACGACGAGATAACGCCACCCATTCCATGCTTTGTCTACGACATCAGAGAGCAACCGTTTTCTGGAAGCATGGTATTGTATGTGTGTATGTAGCGTTCACCTTCTCGTCAAAAGCGTATTTGACTATATAGATAACTAACTATCAGGATTAGACATTTGCAGTTGAAACGATGTGGATCATTTGCAGATTTGTCCATTTTCGTTGTTTACGCATCCTTATCAAACTTTGCTGAAGGCACAGTCGAAACGTTCTATGTGAACTTGAAATAGTTTTCTAAAAAAGCCACACACTTTCTTCAAGACCATCAAGGGATATTTCAATGCAAAACTTGAATCTAGTAAAGATCTGAAGAACGTCACATTGGGACCACTGGACTAGAATGTAACCAATAAGATGTCAGGTCATCTAGGATGATTACGACGTCCAAAATGATAGTATCATGCAGTTCTAAAAGCCTTACTCTCACCGGTGGACGTTTAAAGCTTTCCAAGTAAAAAGTGTCATAACGTGATAAACAAAATTTCAGTAAATCGAAGGTTTTTCCTGACCGATGTGCTAGTTTTTCCCAAATTTTACACTACTAGACTATCGCCTCCTTCGCGTGATATTCCATTTAACGCGAAAATGAGGAGAAAAAATGCTAAGTTAACAACAATATTTTAGAGCTATTGTGAAGTCGTGTGTATTCAGATCACTGGTCGGCTCTGCGGAAGATTCTCTTGAGAACAACATCGAGTAAGAGCATGAGCTGCTCATCCAATACCTTCACTTTAACGCTTTGAAAGCCGAGAGCCCTAAAGTCATCAAAAACGTCCACCTTTTAGAGCACTTGAGCTGATGTGCTAACATGGAAATGCGCGTACAGTAGGCAACCTGTAGCTCACGTCCGAACACGCAAAACGCTTTAAAGAAGAGATAAAGAATTTTTGAAGAAAGAGGAGCAACAGTTTTGGCCGCCCACTGCAGAAGGTGGAAAAAGTAGCTGCGACGCATGTAGAGAGTTGTGGCCCCATCAATTCTAAAGTGCCTAGTCCCATCAAGGATATTCCATTGTACTTTTAGTAATCATTCAAAAGCTTAAGCCTTTGGCTACTGCACTGTCAGCCGTTTTTGAAAAAGTTTTTATTACGCTGTGATAGAAAGACAACATTTATGTTTCACATGAGCATATTTCTCACAAAACCGAACTCTTTACATTGATTACAAGCGACTTTCGATTGCATAAGCTTCGACCATCCCAACGCTATGATTATTTCCTAAAAGATCGCTTCACTTCAGTGTAGTACGAAAAATAAGATGAGTGTCGCCAATCCTCTCAGGGACCCTTTCATTCCCCTATGGAGAGTAGACGACGACAAACGATTTACTCTGTCGTCAGATGAAATAAATCACTAGATCGGAAGTGTTCTACACTCGACTGCTCATGGCTAGTATTTCTTGAAATATCGTACTTATAGAGGGATGTAGGGGCCCCTGAGAGGATTGGCTTGGACAAAAGTTACTGCCCACTGATGAGGCTGCCAAGCGAAACACGTGCATCGGGCTCTATAAGTTGTCCATGAAAGACCACATGACATGTTAGCTTTAAAATAATCATCAGAAATATCGTATTTTGAAAGTTTCTTTGAAGATTAAGAGAACACTCGAAAGGAGAGGTACGAAAATTCAAAATGGACTCAGTAAATCCCAAGACCGACTATCTATTAACCTCGCCTAGTTCGAATAAATGAGTATTTTCTTCTATTTAGCCGTTCCGAGGTGTTACTGATATTATTTAATGAATATTTGCGAAGCATACAACAATACAGTTAGTATTGCAGCTTGAATACACAATATCTGAGGTGGTTAAGTCGGCCTTCGTCAGAGCCTGGAAAGATCACATTGATCCGCAATCCACTAGGTCAAAACCTCCATAGCCCCAGCAGAAAACGTTAGAAATGAGTTTTGGATCGCATAGTAAAAGCTTCATCTTAAAACACTCACCGTTTTGATATTTGGGTTTATCAATTATTAATTGAAGGTCAGTGCATCAGTGGGCTGTGCCTAACCCTGGCCGAAAAAATCAGCCTAGGTCTGGTTCGAGGTCACGGGTGATTACGAGGCACTCCTCTTTTCGGTTCATTTTCGGGCCTTTGCTATGCATCCAAAAGGCTTCTAATATTTTACGCGCATTACGCGCAGATGTTCTTGATTCCTGTGCGAGGATTGTGAATTTGACGCCGAACATTACTCCCGCATGTTTTTGGTCCCTATGCGTGCCTAGTGGAGTTTTGGAATCACAGCTGCGTAACCCAACTAGGTGCTCTTTTACACGGAGGAATAGTGGCCGACCAGTTTCGCAATGTACTCATCGCCGCATGCCTCGCAAGAGATTAGGTATTAGGAAATTATACCCGATCTCATACAGTCGCCGTCTCTGCCGTTCGGACAAACTTTGCAGTCATTGGTTTTGCAGAGGCGGTCATACAGTCGGGTGCGGACTAATTGACGCTTTAGTGTCTTTGGGGTATTTCAACTATTGCTACCGAATCATCCAAACCTGCTCTTTTTAGGCATCGTATGATAGCTGTACTTATTTCGTTAGAGATAAAAGGCAAGAGGAAAGGAACCTTTGCCACACTTGTCGTTTGGGAGCATAGAAAATAGCCATTTAAGATGGCTACTTTTCGCGCCAAGCTTAGGGATTCCACCTTGTGTTCTTTTTCTGTGAACACATTTGACGCTGTTCGGAACACATTCTCAAAACGTGTGCGTTTTATGTGTGAAGGATGAGCTGACAAGTAATGAACCAAGGTGTTTTCGTTGCTTGGTTTACGGTACCATTTCGTATTGTAGGAGTTTTTGCACAGGTTGACCTGAACGTTTCAAAAAAGGGAGCCAATTTGCTTTTGGTTTCTCACGGGTGAACTTTGTGCACGTGACTGACTGTATAGCAACTCAAAGCATTTGTCCATCTCCTATTGGGTTGAGAAGACGACAAAGCAGTCATCTATGTATCTACAGTAGAGTAACGGCCGGAGATCGATTATTGGGCTCTCCACTCTAGACACAGTAATATAGATTACCTTCCCACGATAACAAGAATCACTGAGATTTTGTGAGCACAGAAGACCTCTCTGTTTTGCTTTCATCGACTTGAAAAAGTCTTGAATTCAGTTAAAACAGAAGGAGCCAAACATGCACTAGCAGCTTCCAGTTCTTTACCCAGTACCTAACGATTCTCCGCTAGCTATATAAAGAGTTTGCAAACGAAACTATACTATTTTATGATGAAAATCGAAGGATAAGTCTTCTTTTTCTTTTTCTCCTTATTCTTTCTTCTTCTTTATCTTCACTTAGCTGGTTACATTGTTCTGATAACACCAGGCACACACACACAGACATCAGCCAGGCGAAACGAATGTTAACCGATTCCGACAACGATTGTGGAATGATTGATTTACGAATACATCTTACAAAAACTCTGTTCTTGAAAAACGTATTGATTTCGTAGACGAGAATAGCTAACATGGATGTTGAGCGCTCCACAGGAAGACCACCGAGTCGATTGTCCAATTTCTTCACGAAAAGCGTAGACGAAAGATGTGCAGCTCATCAAGCTGCTAGAGCGAGATGGACCCACTGGGCTACTCTTACAAGTGATATTGAGTAGTGCAAGTGTTGCTGGTGTCCGCTTGAGTCACTCGACGATCAACAGGGCGACAGGTGATACGGGTGAAAGCTGTACTTTTCATATTCTGCTTGTAATTTGCGTCAGATTTGATTTATTTTTTGATTGTAGTTCGGACTAAGACACTAGAGTTCCGTGTCTTATAACTCTCTACTCTCTGAATACTGTAATCGTGTATAAATTTTCCTCAACTACTGGGGAAGCAACTTCAGGCATTATGAGTTGTTAGAGCTTCAAACAATTTGTTACAATATTTCTTCGCAGCCATTTGTTAGAAACCGCTAACTTTTTGCCGGCGACTGATTTTACGATTATTCTATTACTTTCCATAGAGGTTGTCCCCATTGATCACTACGGTTAGTGTTCGAAATGTGTGGATACGAAAATATTGAATTGGATTTGACATAACTGACACTGAAAGTATACTTTCTTCGATGCTTTTAAGACACGCTCAATTTCAATAGATCCTTCATATTATTTGAGCCAACATGTCCATGTGGTCTGGTAAAGGCTCTTGTACAGCCGAGACACGTGTTTCGTCCTTACAGACTCATCAGCCGGGCAGAACCCGTCGTCTGTCGATCTTTTCATAGTCAGTTTCTTTTGGGAGCGTTACACTTCCTCACATATAGTTATCGACGACCTACGTTTTACACTTCTATGCCAGGTGTCTATGTCATTCACCTAACACAGAGTGTTTTTCGCACTCGATTGCTAGCTGGCTGGTATTTTATCATATTATACCTTCGAGTGCTTTATTAGACCACGCTCAAATTTCAATAGATCCTTTCATTATTATTTCATTTTTATTTCATTTCTGACTATGAAAAGATCGACAGACGACGGGTTCTTGCCCGGCTGATGAGTCTGTAAGGACGAAACACGTGTCCTCGGGCTGTACAAGAGCCTTTACCAGAACCACATGACATGTTGGCCTAAATAATAATGGAAAGGATCTACTGTAAAGTACTTCCAAGTGTCGACAACAACGTTTTATAAGATATCACTCCATTAACGAATATTACATGTCAAATACCAGTTAGATCCCTAGAAAGATCAAAAATGTCGCTTTTGCAAATTAAACATGAGTAGCTTCCTGATAGAAAGACTGCTACCTCATTTAAAAAGGCCAAATGACATATCTATCAAAGCTCAAGAAAAAAGTGAGTGGAAGCTCAATACAAGCAGAGTTAGACGGAAGCTGTTAGTCCCATCAAGTGTCAGTAAACAAACAACCACTTTTAATATGCAATCGGCAACGGAATCACCAATCGAAATATCAATAAAATAACACTTTTTGATGGAATCGTCGGACGAGATTTTGTCCAGAAGTCGTGATAGATTTCTCCTGGGCTTCAACGACGTTTGTCACTGTGTGGACGATGTGTCATTCTATGCAAGTTACTGGAAATAAAGATTCTTGAGACTATAAAAGGAAGATTTGAATACTTACTGGTTGCCTTGGGCAGCAAGTTAACTTATTGTCCTTTGCCTCTTCATCTTCCTCAAAACCATTTCTAATGCTAGTCGTTGGAATGTGACTTTTAACTTTATAAGGGGTTGATCGTTAAGGCAGAAAGTTACCATAAAATGCGAAAATATCGATAACAAACAAAACATGAAGAAGTGAAGAACCTGAATGATACAATAACACAAAGTCTTAGCGCGAAATTTTAAAGATCCACCGCTTAACTCACAACGTGTTTCCTGCCTACCACTGGCTTCATAACCATCTTCATAGCAACCAGTTAGGTAGACAATTAAGCGTTTCTTGCTATAATGATTACATCATAGAAAAACCATCACTATTAAACGGCATCAAAAAGATAACACTAAAAAGACTACAGTGAAGTGTTGTGAAATGGAATCGAACCAGCAACCTTTTTCCCGGTGGACGGAGTGCCGAGTGCCAGAGAGGAGTCAAACAAACAGCGATTCCCACGCTGGGCGTTAGAGTTGCAGAGAGGTGAGGCGGATAGTCCTACCCTTTGCTGGTTAGACACAGGAGAGGTTGGTTTACGGAAGTCAGAAAGTTAAAAAAGTTTCCAAGATGACTATTTAAACTATTATTGTGTCATATTAAGAGCTTACAGAAGGTGGCTAAACGTTTTAGTTGTGGCTAGCACTTCGTAACTGGCCCTTCTCGGAGCTCCCAGCTCCTCAAATTCTCAGTCAACGAGAAAAGTGATGGGGAAAGAAGGCAGAAGAAAGATATTGCATACCTTGTGAGGCGTAGGATGTTTGGACAAGCCATTTTCATCCCATTGAAATCGAAACGACAAATCAATAATGCATAAGAGTCTCAACATCTAAGAAATTGTAAAATACCTTAAAAACTTTTAACCCTAAGGGACGGCTATAGAAATCAATGCACAGAGCAAATTGCAGGAGTATCGCTGTTTGACTAGGGTCTTCTTGTCCGTTTTGTAAAAATTTTTGGAATTCTGAATCACTTCGACAGAACGCGATATTCCTTCAAAAAATCTTCAGATTCAAGCTATCGACTGGTTATTGATAGGCGATGGCTTGATGCCAGTGTTACAAATTCCATCCACATACCAATGCAAAGAATGCGCGCAGCATGTGAAATGGAAACTTAATATAGTGTTACAAGCGCAAGAGACATCTTTTCAGGAAAACTAAAACACTGTTAGATTTGCCGAAGCATGTGCTATCGAATAATTACTGAATTTCTTGAGGATGAGCTTTCTTGAGAAAAAAATGCTTGAATGTGAAATACTATTTGCTTTTCAATATTACGGTCGTACAGAGATCTTTCAAAAACCAAGCACATATTACCAATTTTCGCAATCTAGGCTATCGAACGACTACTTCAATATCTGGAAAGAGCTAAGAACTCTTTACTTTTGACCATGGATACTGATGAAGGAAGAACCGGCATTTTTCGCAGATGAACGCGCGCTCTTCTGCGCTTACTTACTCCGCCTACATGCTGCAATTACTCCTCACATAGACCTTAATTAGAGGTGGTGCTTAGTTCCACAAAATGTGCTTTCTAGCTACGTTCTTGCAAGACAGGCGATACAGTGGCACAATAAAGAATGAAATTTTGTTTTTCTCCACAAATCTGTGGTGTAAGGTTAAAAATCAAAGATGTTTTAGGAAAAGTAGTCGCTCTTTTATATCGAAAAACCTTTATAAAACGTTTTTATTGTAAAATTTCACTCTTTGTATAACGACAAGATATCCTTGATGCAAAAACTTAACCTATAACGGATGAAGGATTAAGCTCTCGACATTGATCAATCCCTAAAAGATGTACCATACATTCGTCTTTTTTTT
>JAHQIW010004283.1:0-142882 GCA_019055375.1 Parelaphostrongylus tenuis | reverse complement strand
AGTGACTACAGACACTACGACAAACAACGTCCTACTTCTCCGGTCGTCCCCCACCCCTCTCTCCCCTCCTCCCACTACAGCCGAGAGAAGCAGCTAAACCTGCCCTCGCAGAGTAAGCCCCCTCCAGCCCCCCCCAATAGCCGGACTTGCGAACACACACATTTCCAACATTCAATTAGCAATATAATTGCGTAATGGAGTCAAAAACACGTGGACGCATCCCTCAGGGATTGATCAAACGCCGATCGCTTCCAAATCGGTCAATTTTACGCTTCATTCTGAATCTGGTTTATTGGGTGAGCTGTTGATCAATACAACATTAATGCGTTCGCCAATCAATACCTTTACTTAATGGATAATATGGCGTTCTACTTCGGATTCGGGTAAGTCTGAGGTGAATTTCCCATTATTACTGACTCACAGTAGATAACTAATTTCGTGGCATAGCAAATGAGATGATTGTGAGAATGCTTAGTGTATTCGAGCTGTACTTGAAATCGAATATACTCAGTGGTATCTGAAAATGAAACTCCAATTCATTCATTGTTCGTTCTTTCCTGAGACGCATTGATGGATACGGTATCATGCGGTAGCTCCAAGTTGAGTAATATTATGCTCACGGCTTCGACCTCCCGAAGCAATGCCACTATAGTCGTAGACTATTCACATTGCATTATAAGCAAAAAAATGTGTATTGCACGTCCACTCAAAGACCTGTATGATCCGTTGAATGGCCAAATCAGCGCCCTTTTTCTCTATTAAATTGGGCAAAAAAAAATTCTGGGAAAATTTTGAAAGTTTGATTTCTTGACACCTTTGTCTCGTTTTTTGATCGATGCGATAGTTTGTATATATATCAAGATCATTGAATTTTAGCTCCAAAATGCCTATTGAACAGTATGATTTGCGTGTGTTGATCCGCCTTTTATAGAAGAAAAGTTAATGATTCTCAAAGCCGTCGATGAGATTAAAGAGGGTGGAAGGTGCTGGTTAGGCGACAAATCAACTGTGGCCAGATAGTTTAAGCGATTCAAAGAAAAGAAATTTTGATGTCGGAGACATGCCTCGTTCTGGCCGGCCATCTGTTTTGGATGAAAGTGACTAGCAAGCCGCTTTGGATTCTGAGTGTTCATCGAGCACTCCTGAGTTGGCTGAAGAAGCTTTGGTGTTTAGCAGCGCGCTGTTAGCTACAAGTTACCTCAATTTGGACTTTGCCCACAAGAAGTCTCGCCAGGATGCGCATGAGCTGATTAAAGCTATGTTATGTTAGTTTAGTTATGGTTTCTTTCGATTAATGGCAACTTTTTCTGAATGGCCGTTCGATTTCTTTGCGAAGTCGAAGAAGAATTGCCAAGAGTTTTTCGATTCCAAAAGGGGTCGGAATGGTTACCTCGAGCAGATCCGGACTTATAGAAAAATAGGAGGAAATCGCGGACAAAAGTGGTCTATGGTTTGAAGAATAATTGTTGTCGTTTTGGTATTAGTTTTGCGTATAGAAAAGAGACCTTTCAGAAAAATTTCCTGGAATATGCATGATGATTATTATTGATTCAAGAGAGATTGGATGAAAACGAAAGAACACTGTGCCCACTGACGAGGCTGCTTAAAGGCCGATAAAACGTGTATTGGCACTGCATGTGTCCATAACAGACCACCTGCATGGCTCAAAAAGAATTATCACGGCATATTGAAATTCGAGCATGGTAGCAAGTTTTGGTGTGTAACAAAGTTGTGCTGAAGATGAAATTTTGGAAAAAAACGTTATTATATTTTCCACTTTTTGCCTCACGTAGCGGCACAGTATGGCGCAGTTGGCAGTTTTCCGCGCAATGCACACCTAGTCGTTGGTTTGACTTCTCCAGCTAATCTAGGTCCTACATTCATCCTCGATGAAGACTTATCATCAGTATTTGGGAGTAAAGAACGGCGTTGATCTGATAAATTGATTTTCTCTCAAAAAAACTTTTACGGACAATTATGCTCCCGTTCATCCTCGAAACTGCAAAGCGCGGGCACATTCATGAAGAAATGGTTAACGCCTAAGCTTCTATCAAAAAGTTTCTAAGACCATAAAAGACCCAGTGAATCAAAGGGAGTTTTCAAGCGTTAGCAAGGTTTACCTAAACGCTTTCTATAGAAATAGCAACATCTTATTTTGGGCATGCGTTGTTACAATATTCACTAATTCCCAAAGTAGCTTTCTTCTCAAAGAAGTTACATTACATAGAAGAAATAGTGAAAGGCCTCATATCCATTGGTCTTTGGCCGACTTAAAGTGAATGGAAATCATGAAGCTATTTCAGAAGAGCAGAAAAACGAGGCCTGGTCGCGTAATCCTGGCCGAGTGTGCAGCGCGCGGTCATCATTGGGTGAAAGGCAAAGATGTGGGACGTACTTGAAGAAGTCGAAATGGCCAGGAATCAAGAGAGACGCTATTGTGAGTTTATTTTTCTTCTTACAAAGACATAGTATCGCTTAGAAAAACACTCGGAAGGAGCTTAGCATCTTTCTCGTTATACTCCTACATATATGTGGCTAAATCAAATCGGAATCGGCCAATTTATTGAATTTTTTTTCATCAGGGAATTTTTTCGGGATGTTATTGGGTTTGTGTTATTTGATTGCGTAGCAAATCATGCTAGATTTTTGTCGTAATTGTTTTTGACGACTACGGTATCGTGATAAACGAATGCATGAATTAATTACGAATAAGTAAGTAAGTGAATATGGTACCCAATCAAATGTTTTCAAACCCAATGTTATAATCAAGGAAACTTTTCCTCATTATTTTTAGAATTTTTTCTAAATTTTACGACTTATCACAATTTACTGTGTGCGGATCTCAGCATTTGCATTCGATTCCATTATCCTAAAAGTCCTTAACATTTCACGTGGATGTTTCGACTGCTGCTTAAGGATTTCGTCTTCTTCATAAATGTCGTTTATTACTGATCGAGTCAGATCAGATCTGCTTTGTAAATTTTACTCGTAGCCGAGCTCAGGCGTTTCCAGGTGATTGATCGAACAAAAATTGTAAAGGAGGGGATCGAATCAACGCCTTGCTTATTACTTTCCTTTCAGAACACTGTATCACTCACCACTGCGCTATTTACCTTCGCTTTAGAATGCCATTTGAAGTCAAATGGAAGTAATGAACTGTTATTAATTAATTTGACGTTTTTCTCACCTTTATCACCCACTGACTCCGATTTTTCCAGAGATCTCCCCATTCGCTCAGATCGTGAAATCTGGAGAGCAGCAGTCGCTTAATCTATAGGGTCGTCTCTCATAAATTTTCAGTAGCTTACAATGTGCTAAATACCTTCATTCTTTTTGATCAAATTTTTCAATTAGAACTAAGTCTGATAGTACTTTGAAATCTGTCCAAAGTGATAAAAATCGTAAACAGTTCGCAGTAAGCACTGTTAACTGAAGTGGTACTAATTCATAAGCACAGTCAACTAATCACTGTCATTTCAACTTCCTGATAAGTTTGCCGCCGTTGGAAGAAAAAGGCAAAAATCTTACGAGGATATCTTTATTCTAACAAACAGAATATTTTGTAGGAGCATTATCAAGCTGACATGAAGGGTGATGTTTTCGCACAGGAAGAAGCTGACGGAATCTGATGTTATTGTTTTGAAGGCTATAAGCTTCGACACAGAAAATTTAGGTTTGCATACTTTGGCTGCTAACTCTCTCTCTCTCTTTCTCTCTCTCTCTCTCTCTCTCTCTCTCTTTCTCTCTTTCTCTCTCTAGATTGCAGTAGCCTAGAGTAGTTGAAAGTGTAGAATTTAATTATTACAGTAAAAAGAAGCTAACGAAGGCATAACACTGGAGCAAACTTTTTTCTGAATGGAAGTTGTCAGGTTTTTATTCTGTGCTTGTGGATCAAAATGTCTTTATTTCCTTAGATTCTTAAGCTAACGCCAAGTCTATTACGAAGCTTTTCTCCGGCTAATGTTTTGGATTCATCGTTATCACAGGATGTCTGGTTAAGGCCCAGCTCAGAATTCTGACGTCAAGATCAACGCTATGATCACTTGCACATATGTGGTGATACCGTTTGATACATACTGAACTATGTTTCGACACGACAATTAGCCAGCAAACTTGTCTGAGAAAAGTCCCTTCTTGAAAACAAAGGCTAGTTGATTTCGTGTAATGAACATTTGAAAACTGCCTATGAAGAGTGCCTCAATAATGTAGAAAAGAAGTTTACAACCAGCACTTGGCAAAATCTATGAAGAAGAGTGAAATCGTCTATCATACTTCGAGGAGCGATGTATATTCTAACATTTTCATAGGTGATTGACGGATGCGAGACAACAAATCAAATGCAAAAGGCGCAAGGACTGGCACGGAATGTGATTTTGAATCATGTGAATTGAAGTAAAAGGGACCATAAAAATATGCGGGATTTTAGCTGGTTTATCCAGCACCAGGGATTTTAGGAACAGTGAATGTAACATCAGCATGTACATGTAACTGTGATGGATTGGAAGTTAGTTACAGCGATTTTTTGTTGAAGATGGATGTGCGAGGGTGTAAAAATTGTACATGCTCCAAAATACAGCGATTTGAGAATTAATAATATAAACAAAGCGGTCGGCGTTGATCAATCCCTGAGGGATGCATCATGCATTCGTCTTCAATTTCTAACTACGTTTTGAGGTGATTGAATGCACATCTAGCCTTTACAATGACTCGCGGGCCTCCCGCTGAACCGAGTCAGTGCTGTTAATCCTCCCAGACAAGTCTGGTACCAATTTACCGAGCCCGAAGGGATGGATGGCTTGGTGAGCCATAAATGCGAGATCGAACCATTGACCTCGTGTGCGACGCGGAGCACCTCTAACCACTGCGCCACATGTACTCTTACAGCGATTTTACCACCTTGTATTTACGAGATGTTTCATTTTGTGTCGAAATTTCTATAGAATTCAGTGGTTTTGTTTCATAAAGTTCACTATAAGCTGAAATACGTTTTTATTCTGTCTAAATTACTTTGGGGTAGTTTCTTCTGTTAAGCCGTTCCGGGGTTGTTAGTGATATTATTCATGTTATATTGAGATATGTGTAAGTAATAAAGCAATAATAATAAATATATATAAATAGTAAGTAAGCAATAATAATATGGAGTATTATTTATGTTATATTGAAATAATATCACTAACACCGCGGAATAATAATAAATATGTATAAATAATAATAATAAGTAAATAATAATATTGAAATATTATTTATGTCATATTAAAATAATATTACTAACACCTCGGAACGGCTCAACAAAAGAAACTACTCACCTATTCAAACAATGCCGAAGTTAGTAGGATAGTCGGTTCTTGGATTTACTTTTGGGTACGTATGAGTGGATACCAATTCATGCAAGAATATAATGTTAGAGCGTTTGTAAAACTCAGAATTATAGTGGTACTGTTTGAAGATAGTTTATTTACAGTTTAGTATAATTGCTACCGGCGAATTTTCTCAGAATAACCAATTCTTAAACTTTTGTACTGTATCAATATGACTTGACGGTGTCGATGTCTCAGTTGACCATGGTATCTCTTCTACTAGAACGCCAAATTCTTGACAAGAGGCAGGTGTTCTTAATGTAAGTAGGAAAAATTCACTGTTGTTGTTGTGGTATGTCACTTACAGTAATTGCACTTTGACGAATCGTGGAAGAGCGCTACATGGAAGTGAGGTCTCTGGAGAGGGAAGAATTATTGTATGCTGTTTTTTTATAGTGATATGTAGAAAATAGCTCTTATCGACGACTACTTATTGGAGCATTATTTGGAAACGAAATTATTGATTTGATTTGAATACTATAGCAAAAAATTTTTACGGAAAGTGAGATAGCGGGAGAAGAAACGCCTTGCAATTCATGCGCATCGTTCAGACTTCCACGTGTGTAAGATTTCAGTACCAGAGCATATCGAAAGTCCACTATTAGTTTTATTCCAAAGGGATTAAGGATTAATTGAGATGACATTGTTTCCAAGGAACCTGTAAAATTCCTCGAAATTTTGATGCGGAAATAAAAATTTTCTAAAATTGATTCAAATAGTTTAACTAAATTCGTACCCTTCTAACCGTGATCAGTAAATTTCTTAGGATTTTCACTGTGTTATTAATTGGGAGCAACTTACTATTAGACGAATCTTTAGGTTCATTTTCGGAGAAAGACAGCACAACGCGAGCAGTAGTTAATGAACATCGTGACAGCAATGTAACACAACCGATAACTGTAGAAGTGAAGGCTGGAAGACCGCTTGATTTCCTCGCTTGTGGAATGCCGTTAACAGATGGTATCTCGTCTCGAGTCTCATCTAACAATATTACACTTTATGGGTGAAAATGGAAATAAGTATGCACCTATTTCCGGCTGCATTGCATATTTTCAGAGGTGGACAAATTTGACAACAGGTTATTCATCAATCTGTTTTCGAAGAATCAACAAGAATCTAAGAAAGCATCAATATATCCTGCTGATCAAGTGAGTATTAAATGGATAGGCCTATATAACATATCTACTTGAATTGTGCAGGTGTAGGCAAAGTCTCCCTTAAGCTATTATTTTGACGATTAAGAAAATTTGCTTCCCAAAGGCTCGAGATGACTGTGTTACCCGCATCATCGGGGGTCAGTTATCTACGTGCGGTTATGAACTAACCATTGAATCCAATACATTGAAGCGAAATAGCTATTGAAATCATGAAAACGAGTGTCTAGTTTAACACATTGCTGACTGCGCGTTTTTCCGTTAGATTGGAGGCAGTATTTATGCGCAGCTATCTAGGTATGTATATTTGTAGGATCCGGAAAAAGGAGCGGTGTATAGTTTTCTATTGCTCGGTTCCTAGAAAGGAATGAAGGGAAGAAAAGAGATTCTAAGCCCCGAAAGGCAACTTTGTTGTTTTTCCGTCGAAAACTTCACTGCTTTCACAGTACACTTTATCTCTGCATCCTCTCATTAGCAGTTTCCTCATTATGCCGCCCAGGCGAGATTCAAGATCGGCATAGGAACACGTCCGAGAAAATCACTAACTATGGCGAAAGGGAGTGATTTATATACGAATCATGAAAGCCAGTTTGTCTCGAAGTCGCTCGTCTGTGAATCATAAATTTGCCAAATGTTAGTGTACTTTATGGAAATCTGTTCGCAACTAATCTCGGTAAATGTTTTCTTGGTTTATTAATGGTCTGTACCAAGAACCATAAGGGTCACTTTTGATTCCATTAGAAAGATGGTTTGACTCTCAGCTAGCAAATCCAGCGAAATGAGAAGGCCGATATGGTCATCTACATCATCTTGATATGGTCATCTTTTGTCTAATGAAGAACAATTCTAATCCAAATCTTCGCTTCTCTTTTGACTTTTAGAAATAGTATCTCACGGTGTTCGCCAACATTTATTTGTTCATCACCTTTCTTCTAATACTCGGATCACTTCGTTGTATGGGCGACGGAATATTGTAGATAAAATGAACGACAAAGTAAATGAATATCACTTAAAAACACGTAATAAACACGAAATTTTCTAATTGTTGATACTGCTGATAATTGTGCTAGTGATTTAATCATGCTAAACGTTATTCTTCGTAATTATTGCTATCATCTTCATATTACCATTATTGTCACCACCACTTTTATGCTGTGGCTACTATTACTCGTAATTAATAATTGAGCCAACATGTCATGAGGTCTGTTAAATGGGCTGACTTATAGAGACCGATACACATGTTCCAACCTTGACGGTCTGGTCAGTCGGGCATTCACCTTCGTCTTTAGCCAATATTCTCAGGGCGCTCAGTCCCCTATACTAAGAGTAGGCGACGACGAATATTTTACACCGCCCATCAAGTGAACTTATCACTGAACAGACAGTGTTGTACACTCGATTGCTCTTGGCTGGTATCGTTAATATGTCATATCTTTCGTTTCGAGTGTTTTCTTAATGTCCCTATATAACAGACCACATGCGTGGCTCAAAAATGCTTTTGTGGCATACTGAAATTACGAGATATGTTGAAATTTGAGCGTGGTCTCAAGAAAATACTCGCAACGAAACGTACTGTATGCTAGCGTTACTACAATTCCTGATTTTTTAAGCCAAATACGAGTCTCGTATTTGGCTTAAAGAAACAAATCAGGAATTTTATAGAAGCGTGCCGAGGTTAGTAGATAGTCGGTTTTGGGAACTGCTAGTGTCACTATTAATAATACTCTTATATATTAAGACCGGAACCTCTGTCAGCCTCAGCACTCTTTAATAACTCTCAGTTTCTTGCTTGTAAACCAAACATGAGGGATTTAAAATACAAGTTATTCTGATAGTTGAGATTTCGGCGCTCTCGCTTTCTTCAAAGCCTAGCAAGATCAGGTTGTCCACAACACAGTCAGCCAAACACCACCATAACGGAAAAATTCATTATGCCTAGATCTCAATGGCATCTAGCGGAAAAGAACTTTTCCACACAGTCACCGCTTTTCACTTCCACTTAGTTTTCAAATTTGAAGACCAACTGTGCAGAGATCACATGCATTGCTAGTGCACCTTCTTCATCAAACACAGCATGAAATTTTTTTTGATTTTTTTCAATATTAATGTTGATATTTTTACTTATCTAGTTCCATACCTTTACCAGTGTCGAAGAAAATTCATCTCGAAATATATTGGCGTAATTGCTTTCCCTTTGTCCTTTTATGATATTGTCCTTGAAAGAGGCATATTTCAATAAAACGCACAACACTTGAGGCAATTCCATTCACACGTTTTTCAAGGAACAGCGTTACGCGAAGCGGAGCCGTATTGACGACGATGGACCAATTGACCATGATCTTATGGCTGCGTTAGGATTTGGAAAGAATCGACGGAAAGGTCAGATGTTTCGTGTTCTGGAGGGGAAAGGGCGGATGCTAGTCTATGATGTATTGGATTATATCGACGTATAAAATCATACAACATGATCATGACGTCATTAATTGTTCATGTGTACTATTATGGATTTTAAAAAAAATTAATTAGCTGTTTGGGGGAGATCTGGTAGATATTTGTTAGCTTTCTTTGGAGTTTTCAGCATAGTATTCTTTTTTTACATGACGACCTGTCATCACTTTTTATTGTGCGGATCCCAGTACCTTAGACATCGATCAAAGCCCCATCTTTCTGACTGATAACCTGCATCGTTGAGCACTCAGCCACCCCCACCCCCTTTTCCCCAGCCATAATAATTTCTAGAGTAATAAACTTGCTAAGAAGTCGTGCGCTGATTTCAACAACCACTTGGACAAGCATCTTTGAATATCTTAATTCTCTCTTCATTTAGGCGCTGATCGTTCACCTGAACAAGTTCGACCGTCAGCCGAGAGAGATAATGGGGATCCACATCGTCTTACAACTGTTGGTGATGTAAGTCCTGCTCTGAAGCTCTATTCTAAGAGTAGACTTGAATCGAAATTCGTTATGTCTATTCCCATTTTTTTATAGTATCTGCGCTCTGTAACCGGCTTGTCAGCGTCTATGAAGGATGTTAATACGGTGGCAATGCCTTCATCTATTTCGATATCTCAACCAATGAGAGTGCCTTCGCCTGTTACAATTCCTCCACCATTGCGAGTGCCTTCACCTGTGGCTATACCTCCATCTATGGGAATGCCTACTCCTATGACAATGCATTCACCTAATGTCCTGGACCGAACACCATCAATGGAAAACCAGAGAGGTGTGATGTCACTACAGAAAGGTTAGAGTATACGGATTTGAATGAGCATAGGTTTGACTCTTTTAACCATCTCGGTGTGAAGTTTCCCATGAATGGAAGACCTGATTGCCGCGTCACTTCTCGTTATGTTGGAAAAATTTTGTTATAGATACTCGCTCCGGTACAAATCTGGCACTCATTTGATGAATTTGGTTAACAATTCTTATTCTTATCTAACTTTATTGATTAATCTCAAATCATCCGCATTACAGCGTCAGAACACTCTGCAAAGCCCCTAGTTTCTATTGTTAATATCTTGTTCAAAACAATGATAATCTGACATCATGATATCACATATTTGAGCCCGTTATGGGGTCTGGTATGGCACTTATGCACTGCTAGACAGGCGCCTGTTTCGCCCTTCCAAGCTCCTCACTAGCACAGTGCCCTTCGGTTCAGCCAATCTCTTGGGGGTATACCCTTATATAGAGAGAAATCGACGCCGAGTATTAGGTCACTGATCCGATTTTGTCACCTTACTTGCGGCGGTTTATTATTCGGCGTAGATTCCTCAATAGGTAGGGATATATTCCCAAGTATCGGCTAAATCGAAGGGCACTGTGCTAAGTGAGGAGCTCGGAAGGGCGAAACAGGCGCCTGTCTGACACTGTGTAGGTACCGTAACAGACCTCCAAACAGGCTCAGACATGTCATCATGTAATGAGATTACTCTACAGAGAATTTATCTGTTAACAAATTTATAACATCTCACAAAAACATATGCAAAACTCCGAAAAAACGAATTACAATGTACAGTTGCATGTAGAATATTAATTTTTTTTTTGACAGCTATCATAATTATTATTTGAGCCAACATGTCATCTGATCTGTTGTGGGCTCTTGTACAGCCCGATACACGTGTTTCGGCCTTCCAGTCTCGTCAGTCGGGCAGGCCCTTTGTCATAAACCAACCCTCTCAGGGGCGCACACATCCCCTAACAAAGAGGTATTCGACGATGAACGATTTACGCAAGCGCTGTAAAGCGAAAAACCACAAAATCGACGATTTTCGACACTCGATCGCTCTTGGCGGATATTTTTGGCTGGTTACGAAAACACTTGGAACAAGCAGTGTAATATTCCAAAAGTTGTAAATCGTTGCTCGTCGCTTAGCTCTTTATAGGGGAAGGTAAGGGCCCCCGCGAGGATTGGCAAATGGCAAAGGGCCTGACCAACTGACGAGGCTGCAAGGCCAAAACACGTGTATCTGGCTGTACAAAGGCCCGTAACAGACCACATGAAATGTTGGCTCAAATATAAATAGATATATATTTAATTTTGAACGAGGTATTAAGAAAACACTTAAGCAAACAAACTATCATTTTGACAGACACCTCATTGTTGTATTGTTCATTGGGAAGAGTCAGTGTTGTTTCTTTTACCGGTAGCCTTAATGAGGTCCCTCCAGTGATAATATTCCTTTAATGGTCACAAAATTTCCTATATTGATGCTAAAAATTCGAAGTTCCTAACGAAGCTGCAAAATTGTGATGATAACGTGCCTTGCCTAAAGGTCGACCGCACCGTGTGCCATGCGAAAATCAACATCGTATCGAAAGGTCGCGTAGAATATTGAAGATACATATAATTAGGAGGTCCTCGATTTTCGGTACCAACACAGGTTGAAAGTCTTTTTTCAGTGGCTGCTCTCAATCACACGCCAGCAATGCTTCCTTCGAAGGAGATTTGTCGAGATTTGAAGAATCTTCAGAAGAAAGCCATTGAGACACAGATCGCAAGAGTGAGTTGTTTATAATGTTTCAATCAGCCATGAAATTAGTGATCTTATCTATTACTTTGTTTCTCTTTTTGTTAATCACCTTGTGATATTATGATACATAAAAATAATTAGAGTCTGAAAGGCCAAGAAGAGGTAGCCTGTTATAGGGCTAACTTACAGAGTCCGATGCATTTGTTAGCACCCTGACAGTCTCATCAGTCGGGTGCTACCCTTCGTCTTATGCCAATCCTCTTGGACCGCATAATATGTTGGCTAAAATAATAATTATGAGATATGTTGGAATTGAACGTGGTTTCAAGAAAGCACTTAAAACGAAAGCTAAGAAGAGGCTTAAGCATTACAGTCGTTAGAGGTGCTCTACAATACAGAAACGGTCCTCGGTTCGATCTTGTGTCCTGTAGAGCAAGCCTTTTCAATCTCCATGGTGTACAAATTGCAACCAGATTTTCTGAAAGGATTTGACGCATCGATATACTCTGAAGAGCCTTTGTGCGGCCCAAATACGCATCAAACACCTCTAAGATGCTTAATGGAGACGGATGCATGTCGTCTCCATGAGCTATAAATCAACGCCGAACGTCTTATCCATTGTTTTAGGAACAATGAGAATACATTTTCATAGACTATCACGGGAACATTCCGTGTTCTTTTTTCCAATTGTTAGCTTCTATTTGTACCTCAGAAAAGGTTATTCAAGCTTTCTATTTAAATTTGCTCTCGATTCTTCTCATAAAGTGGAGTTTTGATGTACAGCAAGGTGAATTAAAAGTGGGAATATGCAGAAGAATCGGTGTATCTCGTTAACTTTGAGCCGTCGCTCAAATAACTGCCAGTCCAATCTTACAAAGACCTGAGTATCACGGTAGCAAACATTCGTGCAATCCACAAAGGTGGTGAGTGCCTGTGGTGAAGAACTGGGAACATTGTCGTAGAGCAGTTACCTCTAGGTTCCGCAGATAACATCATTCGGCCAGCATTTAAGACGTTGTCAAAGAGAAGAGGTGGCAGAGTTTTGAGTCGCTTCCGAATCTCCACGTAAACCTTGCAATTTCTACGGGTAAGGGGTTCTAAGAGGGCGAAGCTCTTGAAGGCGCTGGAACCCCGCTCGACTTCTGAAGACAGGCCATCTTAGTAAGTGATTAATAGTGGAGATTAACGATAAACGTTTATTTAGAACTAACTGTGGTTCTGAAACAATTTTCGTTGTGCTTTGCTTTCATTTAGGATTTGTATTCATCTATATGGCCTCTTCTGTTCAGGACGACATGATGACTAAGTACTATCAAATGAAGATGAAGAAACTCGAGTTAGAAATCGCACTATTACAACGAAACAGAGGCGAAAACCAAGGCTTCTACAGGAAATGATTCTGACTTTGGTCTCAGTTGTCATCTTCCCCTATTCCAAGTTAGAATCTTTGTGATCTCCATCTCTCTTGTTGCAACCAATCGTGCCTCGCATACTGCGGGTTGTCTCGTTGTTTAGTGATTTTTTTCATTTTAGAAAATTGTGATTTAACCCTTTAGGGATGCCGTGCGCTCTTTCATGCACAATTATTTAGAGGCGTATTTGGCTTATCATAGATGATTTTAGACTTAGACTAATAGTCATTCGATAGCTTAAGAGTGGCGATTTCAGTAGTGTCCTTGGTTTCTCATAAGGCCTTCTTGGTGTGTTGTAGCAGCCAAGAAGAAATTGCATTTCACCTTCGACATCTACTAATTGCTCGACCTTTGCTTGGTTTTTCACTGGGTTTTTGATAGCTATTTGATAGCTTGAAAAGCGGAATTCTCCTACCATGCTTGCTTTCGCGTAAAGCCATCTCAGTGGACTGTAGTTATGAGGAAGCTTAAGTTTCACATTCGAGTTACTTAAGCATATAAAGTTACTTAGGCATCAAAAATTTCGAGGAAATATAGAAGACATGGAGCGTCAAAGTAACGCAGGAAACCTAGAATTTTTTTTTTGGAACAGACAAAAAGTTTATCATTGGCACTTTGCTATCCGTCTTCACAGTTTTTTTTTCACTGTGCGGATACCAGTGCTTCTAAAATTCAATCGTTTTTCGTCTTTTTCTTAAACGTCGTAGAATACCGGTTGAACGCGTCTTCTTGAAATTTCGAGTACAGCATGGCTGTGGCGTTCCATAGGACGTTCGCTCTTGACCGCGGGCGAGTGTTGAGGGTAGGGTTGACTCCACGCGCGCCATGACGAACATCACAATCACTGGGCCATGGAGCCCCCAAGAATATCTGAATGACGAAAATCGCTCTACGCGCAGCGATCAAGTGCGGTTCCTAAAGGGTTAAATCTCGGTAGATATTTTCGTTTAGGAATATTTTAGGAAACAGAGTAGTAATTCGGGATCTTGTCATTTGTCAAATGTATGCTAGTGAAGTGTTTATTGTTATGTGAATAAATTTTTTAAGCAGAACTTGAAAAGAGAGCAGCATAAAGATCTGATTCGGTTTGTTTGCGAAGTTTTCATAAAGAAGAGCAAAAGCTTGCGCGGAGTCGTGTGCCCTTTGTTCTCATATAAGTTCATTGGTTTTGGAAGCATTTAAGGGTGCTTCCTTCATCAAATTTACAGATGACTATTGCCTTCAAATATTGATGATAGAAAGTAAATCCTAGCGGATCTAATAGCTTTGTACCACATATCGACAAAGCGCACGACGGTCTGCACGACACCCATCTAGCTTCGGAAGCATTGAAGAATTCACATCTTGGACACAAGTACGATTCTGAAATGCTAATCATAATTTCATCACCAGACTGCATACGATGAAAGTCGTGTTCGACTTGTAGCACCTTGGTGTACAATTTTGATCCAGTCCAACGACGTCAAGCGTTTTGTATGCACATGTGCTTGCTCGTTTCGGATAATGTGTCTTATGGGACACTTGCTAAACAATTTCATTAAGTACTGTTGACACAATCGTTCTTGCATAGTGCACCAGGGCTTTTTCTCACACATAAGAAGTTGATATGATTTGATAACAAGTGAGCATGAGCAAAAGATTATGCAGGGTTCCTGGAAGCTAATGAGCCTGGAATTTCTGTGCTATTACCAAATAATAAAACGATAATATTAAGAGACTAGTGCAGAGCTCTTTTTTCCAAGTAACGCTTAAGCATCGCGCTCCAATCACATGCCCTCTTGACGGCACACCAGTGAAAAATGGCCGCAGTCCTTCAGTGGTTCAAGAGATTTGTTTTACACTATAGTCAGCCGATAGGTCTAGTGCTATATAGGCGCCTATTTCGTCCTATTGGGACTCATCAGTAGCACTCTCCCTCGGTTCCGTCGATCCCTTGAGGTGAAATAATCCTCTAAAGGAATCGGCGCTGAGTAAAAATCCGAAAACCGTAAGAAAACCGTGAAATGAAAACTGTAAGAATCTTTGAGTCCCAAAAGGTAGTAATTTTCTACATTTTTTGACGATAAGATTCTGATATTCTACAGCCTATCGTATTATCCTTCCCTCCCTTCCCCCGACTAAATGCGAGGACGTCCCGAATACACCGTCGATGTCGACCGTCGCAACACCTCCGTCGAAATCTTTTTGTTTCGTTTTTAATCTAATAGCAATTAGAATTCAAGCGATTTCGGAGGAGTCTGGCTTTTTAGGGGACAATAACACAGCTTCAGAGCGTGGGGACTATCAACAATATCATCGTAAGTGCATTAGTTCCATCGCTTAGGATCGCTCAAGAACCCGTGAGTCCGAAACCGCCTCGTGTACCTTCTTCATGAAATGCGACCTGCTCAGATGTCTAGTGAATCCTATGATGATTGTAGCCATTAGTATTTTAAACTCTTTCTGCATTGGAAGATTATTTGAGTATCACAAACGTTTCTGAGGTAAAAATCGAATGCTACAAAGAGACCTTTGCCAGTACTAGAACGAATTACTATGAGAAAGATGTAAAGAGGGTGCTTTCAAGTTTCGTTTTAACGCTTTTGGAAATGGAACCGGACATTGTAAAGGACTCGAGTTCGTGTTTTGAAGTAAAATATAACATCAACCCCGATAATGTATGAAGGATCTCTCAATGATGAAGGCAAATTTCGCTTGGAAAACGTTTAACAACGTCTGAACTACGGGAATATTCATGGTGTAATCCTCTAATAGTCAGCTATTGTGCTTGTTCATTCTTTTCTAAGATTCTAATTGTTCATTTTACGACAAGAAAATCAACAACGGAACTTTGCGGTAAAAAAATCAAAGCAGGCCGCTCATTTTTTCGCGTCAAGTCTAATTTAGAGCCATTTAGATCCATATGCTTTGGCTTGCTTATGACGACCGCCATTGATATTCGCTGAACAAGCGATGGAGGATGTGAATAACTTCTTCCTGAAGGATTCGTACAGGATAACTTGACAGACCTCTCCACATTACATCACTGCGAACAAGGAGCGTAGGAGATGCGTATTCTTTAGAGAGAATGGACGATATCGTAGTGCAGGCTTAAGGTTCCACAGAGTATCTGAGTAAATGTCTGTAGAACAACTTTGCAGCATCCTTTTCTTCTTTATCAACCTTATGTTGTTCTCTCTTTACTGTTTCTTCCACTCCTCTTTTGATCTCTTTTTGAAGTGCAAAATGGCTTCGAATCGGCTATTACTGAAGATGAAGCTTTTTCGATATCTACACCGTCAGATTAAAACCGGCAGCTATTACAAAATTTCAGCCCCTTACTGGACAGATTTGGTCACAGGTTCTATGATTGACGAGATCACTTCAAGCAGAAATCCAACTAAGATCCCTAGCGATTCCGACGCAGCGTAATGCTACTGGAGTAAAATTTCGTGTTGTTAGAGCTTTCAAAAAGTTAATTATGTCTGCTTGCACTTATAGGATCAAAAGATTTATAGAAACGATCTCTACAAAGCACTTGGCGAAATTTAAACACCGCATGAAATGGCTTGATGCGTTTTTGAGATGAGGAGTTGAATTCCATTCGCTCTGAAGTAAACAAAGAAGGATTGTAAAATTCAGTTGATAGTGTCTGAAGATTATTCTCTATCGTTCTGTCCAGAAACACAGCATTATTGTGCTTTTCTTGCCACCCTCTCGATGCTCATTTTCTCTTCGACGTCGATCTCACCATTCGCAACACTAAGGCGGCCGACTTCTGAGGGTCTTCACTGACGAGCGGCATCCCTTTGATCTCGTCGGCGTACCACTTCCCTTTTGAACAGCTACAACGAAAAATGCGCCTCCATTGGAGTGCTTCCAGCTTCAGTTGTCGCTCTTGACTCTTCACGTCTTTTCAATTGTCCATTTCTTCTTTCTGACACACGTCAAACTGTAATCACAGCCTAATAAGACCAAAAAAATCTTTCGTTTCCAAAATTATCACCAGTTTCCGAAAGGTGTAACCTTGTCTTCTATTGGTGTGATCTAAAAAAAAACGTCTGTCTAATTCATAACTTAGCACCTTTTTCATTCGTTCAATAACATTGATATGAAGGAATATGTCGCCTGGAATAAATGAATTATAAGGATAGTAGATTCTACGACATTAGTAGCACCGTAACAATTAATAAATGTATAGCTGGATCAGCAATGTACCAACTCAGTCTGCCATCCTACCATAAGAGTCTGGCACCAACTTCCTGACTGTAACAGAATTAAGAGTCTGGTTTTCACTTGAGGCTGGACGGAACTGTCTAGCGTGTATATCTTATACGCCATCTTTAATCACTGCGCTATTAGCTTAAGATCATACTTACGCCTGTTTTTTTCATGGCAGGATATGGTGCGAAATACAGTCACAAAGGTGCTGAATGAGCAAAATTCGGAGCTGCAGTTGGGCTCCAAAGCTCCAGTTATATTTTCGGGATTCATGCCTTATCCAGTACTCAAATTCCAGATGGCTTGGGAGTCAATTCAATGCACCGTGCTTTGTCAACTAAATTCCATTATGAAGAAGCAACATCTATCTATTCATGTTTTCTGTCGTTAACTTTTCCCGTACAACAATTCTATCAGTTTGTCAACCCTATATAGGATGGATGTTAGCTTAATCGTGCAGCAAAAAGTACACTAGATCGGTTCCTGGCTCAATGCCTCTCCTATGCTCAGTAAACCTTCTACTCTTCCTGAGTCTTACATTAGTGAGAAGCGCGGAAAATTTCTCTCATAAATAACGGTATCTTATAGATAGTGTTGAAGTAGTTTTAAATGTAAACTCTGAAAATATTCTCGCACTCAATGTCCGATATGAAATGATTTCCACTCACACGTGTCCATTTAGTGAGCTAGAAATTTACACTATTTTCAGTTCCTCGAAATTTTAAATATTGACTGCTAATAATTGGTAATATTTTATAGGAATTTTACTTACTTTTAGAGAGATTAATCAATCTCTTTTCTATAATTCTATCAAGTTCTCAACTTCTTGGAACTGTATTTCTCGAAAAGTTATCAGCTCGTACAAGACCAGTTCATTGTAGTAAATAATTCCAGTGCTACGTTAAGCCAACCTCGTTTTGATCAGAATGGTCCTCGGCACAACTTCCTTCTTCTACTTCTTTCAAATGCTCAACAATTTACCACGACTTGCGATGTTCATCTGGGATAACTCAGTGAGTTCATGTAAATCAGAGTGATAGTTCCGTTGAGGTTGAGAAATCCTCCTGTTCCCAAGACATCGAGCTCTTTTGAATTCAAATCTCTCACATCGATAACGTTTCCTCCGCAAAACGCTAGCTATCTATTCATAATGCGTTTATGATTTATATTTTCAGTTACTGACAACTGAAGTAGGTAGATGTATTGCCTATCATCACCTACCATTTGGCAAAATAATTTACTAATATTACCAATCATCTAGAAATTCTAAATTCTTTTTACATGAAGTGATGTCGAAAAAATTTACTCATTTTATTCTAGCATACTCGTAAGGAATTCTTGACTCTAAAGCATAGTTCAAAGTTCAAAAGAATGGCCATCTTCAATCCTGACACGTACTCCACCGCACAGTTTCAAGTACCCGACTCATCGCACCGATCCAAATGTCTGGCTATGGCGGACATGTTGATGTTTTCACGATAGAGATCGAATTTTCGATAATTGAAAGAATTGAGGGGTTGTAAACATGGCAGAACTGTTGAAGAGAATTTGTCCCATCGCTGGATGGGTTTCAGTGATGTATGATGCTACTTACTATGTGCGGCTATAGAGTTCATCACAGGAAGAAACCTGGTTGGATTAAGAGTGATGCGCAAATTACGTTGTTTTTGTGTATTCAGCAGCAATTAGATTGAAAATGATGGTCCACTACCATGCCAAGTTCCGATCCGTAGGAGGTTGGTGAAATAGTCAGAATGAACCTTTCCCTAACCAAGCTCTCCACACTATTATTACAATTAGTTGAAATTAATGCTACTGGCTGTAAACGGTTTACTCGTCGAGGTTGACATGTACCGTATTCGGTACATATTTATAGGAAGGCTACTTTTACTGCATTTAGATTGTTCATAAAAATCTTAGTACTAGTTAAACAGCTTGAGAAACGGTGATTTCAACACTGCGCTTGTTGTCTAGAAAAGTTTTTTTGGTGCGTTGTACGGGAATAAAATTGTGTTCCACCTTTGTTTACCTATGTTTGCTCTACTAGGATATGTGGATGGCTTATCACCAGGCTTCTAGTGCTCGTTCGGTAGTTTAGACAAGGGTTATCTTGAGACTCATATTTATTGAAGTTGCTTCTATAATGTGCTGTGATGAAAAGCAGATCACATTTCACTGCCGGACTTTCTTCGCACATAAGAGTTGTATTTGATCCCAGAGCATGTGAGAGTGTACAGGAAATCGTGGAACATCGATGCGATACGAATGACATAAAAAGGAGGAAGAACTTCCATTACAATTAAGGACTGCTCTTTATCGAAGTAGCGCTCAAATTGCTGTGTGCAGTAAAACTCAAATTATCATTGAACTGACATAACATGCAGTGTGCGCCATCATTTCTCACAAACTATTTATTATTTTCCAGTGTCTTTTAGATATTGTCTGGATTAAGAGGATATCAAAATTAGATGACTTCCAGCATAATGTTCAATGCCTTGCTCATTACGATTGGCAATGCCAAAAGTAGGATGCCGAGCCTATTTTTCTTCTGCCATAATAATTTCATATAAACAGAAAGATGTGAGGGTGTGCAGGAAACCACGGGACGTTGATTTTGTGAAGAGCCTAAAGTTTTCTTCCGAAATGGAGATACAATTCCGAATTGATTGACGAAACCGTGCTAAGCGCAGCGATTTCACGCGCCGTCTCGAAAGCTTCAATTCAAAATATCTTGTTTCATAGTGAATTTGTCAAGATTTGATCACTCTCCTCTAGAACATATAAGCATTTCCGAACAAACGATTTTGTGGCTTTTTGTATCTTTCATGATAATTTTTCTTCAAAGTGTCGTGGATTTTGAGGGCTACACTAGTTGAACAATCGGGATTTCGTCCTGTACGATGAGATGGGTTCCCATGATGCTGTTGGTCTTTGTGCTCATTACGAATGCTTTGAAAAATGTGAAATGTGGCTTTGCTTCCTACTCTAATTGAAAAGACGTTTAAAATTTTCAAAAGGTCAAGCGAATACTGACATGGCTTATCCTAGTGCGCTGGATCATTACTTCCATGAGTTGATAAAGTTCTCAGTTCCTGTATGACTCTAAAAGTCAACAATATCTATGTTTATCAGAATTCAGCATGTTCACGAATGTGTTATAGAATTTCCTTATTGGTTCAAACATTAATGATGGCAGTGAGTTTTTCCAGACTAAGAACTAGTCGTAAAGACACCAGGCCAACAATAGTAGTATCTACGGCCAAAAAGAGGAAAAAAGTATATCGACTTTTAAACAACGCAGAAATTTAGTTGTCCTTGACGAGACACCAAGCGGAGATCGATGTCTACCCAGAATCGAGTGCGATCCGTCTCCACGGGAGCCGTTTGATCAACTCGGCAAGCGACTTCGAGCACTATTACGGCATCGTTGTGTTCTCGGCATGTAATCTATCACTGCCACAAAACGTCACCTTCCACTGGAGTCACTATTTCCAAGGAACGTCTCTGCATTCAGAACGCTCAAATGAATGTCATACCAGGTTGCAATGCGACAAAGATGTGAGTTTCTAAATGTTCAGCTTACCATCCAACGCTTTGCAGTTGTTCGCTACATAAAATATCTAAAATGTCACATGTGTTGCAGCAAAAACAGCCGAAGCACTTAACCGGTTGCAAACCGTAAAATAGAAGAGACTAAGCTAATGAGCGCACTCAAGGTTATTATAGGTTCAAATCTTATTTGCGTTCCACATTTATGTCTACTATGTGCCATATAAAAAAACGCTTGTGGCGCGGTGGTTAAAGGTGCTCTGCGTCGCACACGTGGCCGATGGCCCGATGGCCACCGCAGGACATTGTAAAGGTTAGATATGCGTTCAGTCACCTCAAATAAAACTAAAAATTGAAAACTACTGCTCGGACTATCTCTCAGGAATTGATCAATGCCGAGAGCTTTGGGTTTTTTATCTACCACGAAAGTGATTACCGCTTTATAGACTAGGAGACAGATTTGACATTAAATACAAAAACCTGACTACGATTTTTTTCAAAAATTTGGTAATTCGAAGATTAAATTAGGTGCAGTACGTCCTCCTGTCCAAGGGATTTCAGTGAAATATGAAAGATTGATGGAATGATGTTCGTAAGATGTTCAGGCGTTGCTCACTAGCAGGATTTGTATTCCGTTGCTGGGAAATACTCGAAAAATATTGTATTATTCTTTCTGGAATCTTCATGAAAATCTATGAACAGCTGATCGATGATTTGTGAGTTTTACACTCTAAGTGATGAATGATTAAGAATAAAGCTCGCGACGCTTATCAATTCCTACGTTATGTGTGCTCATTCGATTTCACTGAACATCATATAGGCTGCTGGATCCCTAAGTGGCTTAAACAACGCAGTGGCAATGGCATCTCGATGCATGAGGCAGTATTTTTATTCTTCCATAAGTCATGTACTAATTAAGTGATCCCAGAAGGATGTGGTTTTAGTTATACCAGGGTACAACCAATCAACACTTGTATAGTACGAGCACCTTCAACCCTTTCAGGACCGTGGACCCCACTTCCTCTGCATCTTTAACCCTCAGAGTGGCAGCGCTGGACGGTATGCTGTACCTCGTCTGCATTTCTAACCACAACGTGAGGATGCATTGAATGTATTGCTGTATTATTTCAATTGTATTACTGATGTTATTCTACTAGTCATAACAACATAATATATTTACATATAGCATAACTAGGAGAATAACAACAATAATACAATTGTAATCATACAATTATACATTCAATGCGCTGCCACACTAGAAGTTAGAGATGCAGTGGACGTGGGTCCATAGCCGGAAAGGATTAATTGCCGTAAACATGCGCCATATTAATGAGGGTCAGTAGATGATAAACTTCCATCCTAGGGTTGAAGTTCACGTTTTTCGACGTCCCACCTATCCCTGGAAATCCAGAAGGAAACTTACACACTCAATTCTGCATCGGTTTTTAGATTTCGTTTTCCTACATTTGAAGGCTTCACTTCTTCTCAGGGAAGAAAAAGGAGTTTTACATGAACTAGACATTAGCTCGTATTTCCGTACTTTTGGAAAACACCAGCACTGATCAGGCAAAACCTGCGAGTTACTATTTTTCGAATGGTCTGCATTTCGCTGATGGTAACGGTCCAGCGTAGGTCAAATGGCCAAAAAAGTGACGATGTCACTTTAAACTAAAGTCACTGATTTCTTCAGCGTATTTCGTGTTCTACGGGTTCATAAGCTATGTGAGTTATGGAAGAAGATAAGTGTATTCAAGAAGGAAAGAAAGAAGTGTCTTGTCGTCTCAAAAGAAAAAGAGAGTCTCATGAAAAATGAGTGTTTGGAATTCGAATCAATGAGTTAACGAGCAGTTAGACTTGGTTAGTATTTATTATGAGGAAAGTGGAGGCAGGGGGGGGGGGGGGGAGGGGGGTTCATTAATCACAGTCCTGTATTTGGAACTGCTACTGCTTTTTATCTGAAGGAAAAACAACTTTTTCCTAACAAAAACGTTTGCTTAACAGAACATTTTCTTGCGGAGAATGAAAAAAACGCCAATATCTGTTATCTATCATGACTCCTTGCAAGTTGCCAAAGTTGCCAACTTATTAGCGTTTTTGAGACAGGAATTCATAATTGTATACTTCTGACAATACTAGTAAATAAAGATAAGGCGCTGCCACCTCCCGTTATGATATGGAATTGATTACATAAAAGTTTTATTTCGACCATTTTTGTTCCACGCTTTCTGCAGCAGACTTTGAAATTTGAGCTAAAAGAGATTATTTAGATTCCACGTCAAAGGACCCGAGTTGCAATTAAAACGTTAGGAAGAACACAGAAGCACGATCCAAACAGCACAACACGACTTTTTTGAGTTGATAACTTCTATCCAGACGAGCTTATCTCAATATAACCTTATTGATTGATCGCAGATCAGTACTATTATTCTAATAACCGTTTATAGTCGTCCTGCACAAAAAATATGACCTGAAAAGTTCTGTCAATCACTGCTCGATTACTTGTTTGGTATACTCCACAAACAACATCTTTTTGATAGCTATCCATCCGCGCGTATTAAGAACTTTGAACAGTTCATGTGGTTTAACAAAACGTGCTTCGAAAGGTTCTGTCACATTCAAATCACATGTGCACTTTGAAGTTCATCAAATTGCTTCAGAAAATACCACAATCGCTCTGTCCGATCTTCTCTTGTTTGCGTAAATGTCTTGAAAAAAAAATGCTTTTGGGTGCCAATTCACCTATCACAAGAGTATTGACGGACTGCTGTTTTAGATTTGAATCTAAAATAAGGCACTGGAGTCGATCTTGAGCTGCTCGGTAGGAATGTAGAGAACAGCATATTCATTGTCAGGAATGACCCTCATTTTCCCATTGGCATCATGTTTGTTTTTTTATCGAAAACTGCTAGGGAAATTGAGACGTTCTCGACGGTCATAATGAATCTACGCAAACCGTAATGGTGCCATTGAATCAAAGGAAATTTAGTGTATAAATTGCATGGCGGAATGGCAAACTATTTCAGAATGAATAGTGCCATGTTTATGAAGATGGACAGAAATAATGGTAATGAGGGATCTGAAGGATGAGTGCTACTGGTTGGTAAGATTGCCATAGTGCTGACGGACGTCACCATGGTTGAACCAAACCAATGCCATTCACTACGACAATGCGATAAGGCAGTGGATTCCACACGACATGTTAAGGCGGACTTTACGAGTATCTGCTATAGTAAAGTTGCCAGTCTTTATATAAGACGTCTTTTGGAAGAGGGAATGATTTGCAAGATTTTTTACTTCTCATTGTAACTGCGGGCTACTTTTAATTACTTTACTGAACAAAGCTAGAACATCTGAACATTTGCAATGCTTTTGGAGAAATTGATTTTTTTTATAATACAGTATATTTTGTAATGAATCACCTCTGGAATAGAAGAGGAGGAAATCCGTCTATTTGAAGAGTTCACAAGCAACCGAAAACCTTTTAGGGACAATACACGGTGCACCTCTCGATTACTTCTGATCAAGGCGACGTGATCAGTGTTGGAAGTCGAACGTACAATGGTCGGATTTTGTGGGTAGCGATCATTGGCGATTCTTTCGCTTCCGGTGAAGGTAATCCTGACGTATCAAAGCACGGAGATAAGGAAGCGCAGTGGATTGACGGTACGCGCTAAGTGTTCCGAAAATTTATGATATCCGTAATTGCTGTAATAGACATAGATATCGTGCTACAATGCCATACTATAAAGATCTGCATCAAGCCTTCTATCGTGCGACCTCACAAAGGCTTGAAACTGCTCACTTATCAAACATTTTTCATTGTTTTCTTCTAGAGTACTTTTTTTCAGATCTACGCGCGACCAAGCGCATTCATCATGCATTTTTTTCGTTTTAAGCTCTGTTTCATGCCTAGGAGTTAAAGTATTCGTCCGCTGACGTCTTTCTGTATCAGAAGTTATATCTATCTTCTTCATCTCAAGAAACCTTTTTTCCAAGCCACGTACTCAAGTTTTTTGTTACCCAGTTCCGTATGTACCCGGCAGAGAATAACGAAGGTAATAGCAGATCGCTTTATTTCAGACCGATGCCATCGTTCATCGAAGTCATTCGCCTCTACTGTATTCACCGAAATAGCAGCTGTAACCCCAACGTATCTTACGTTTCTGGCTTGCACTGGGGCGACAATTGATAACGGAATTCTGAAGGCTAGTGGGCATGATAGCCAGCTGGATACATTGGAAATTATTGCCACTAAAAGGTGAGTGAGTCCATACACTGTCTACGAGCATTTAGGCTTCAATTTGCAAGCACATCCGGGCTTCCTCCGTAACTACGGCGCAAATTTATTCTGCTTTCTCATCTGAAAGTATCATAGCAATTTAGCTCCATCTTCCCTAATGCTATGGGATTTCTATAATGAAAGATCGTTTGCAATCGTTAGTGGTTAAAATACGGAAAGTTCAGCAGTAAACACTTGCTTTAGTTCCATATGTTTTCTTATTATTACGAACTATGTAGAGAGTGGGTAACGCAGTAGTACTTATCCCAATATGCCTTTCATTATGCTCAAGGCCTTGGTTTGAGCCCATACTCGATCAACCAAGAAGAGTGATATGACAAAGTGAAAAAAAAATCAGGCTTTCTTACAATGATCTAATGTTCTATACTCATCAGATGTCACTGAATGAGGAGTTATAGTGTTATGTCGAAAGCTTTGGGTCCCATGCGCTATGTAAATAATTATAGCGCGATCATCTCGGTCGTAAGAGTCTCAACAGTGCGAGCGTTGAACAATTTCATGAGAGTATCGATTCATACGAGATTTCAAATGAGATTCAACTTCGCTTTCACTACTAAAATGCTTTGTTTGCGTTCTTGAAACATATCCATACTTGAGAGAGAGCGGTCCGAGGGATCGAATCCGCGCTTTGCTTACCACCTCGCTACCTGGTACGCTGCATCACTAACTACTGTGCTACTCTGATCCTTTTCTACTGATCTGGCTTTGAGAGCCGTTCCGAGTTGTTATTGATGTTATTTATTGAATACTAGCGAAGCATACAACAATACAGTTAGTAATGCAGCTTGAATATACAATATTCCAGGTGGCTAACGTTTCGGAGGGTCGCCTTCTTCAAAGCCTGGAAAGATCATAAGCCATATTGATCCACAATTCACTAAGCCAAAACCTCCATAACTCTAGCAGAAAACGTTAGAAACGAATTTTGGATCGCATAATAGAAGCTTCATTTTGAAGCACTCACCGTTTTCATGTTTTGGGTCATTCAATGAATCATTAAAGACCAGCAGCTTAGAGTCAGTGCATCGGTGGGCTGTGCCTAACTCAGGCCGGAAAGATCAGCCTGAGGTATGGTTCAAGGTGCGTAGATACGAGGCATTCCCCTTTTCGGTTCATTTTGGGCCGTATCCAAAAGGCTCCTAAGGTTTTACGCGCAGATGTTTTTCGTTCCTGTGCGAGGATCGTGAATTTGAGCCGAACATTGATGTTTTTGGTTCCTATGCGTGCCTAGTGGGGTTTTTGGATCAGAGTTGCGTAATTCAACTAGGTGTTCTTTTACACGTAGGAATAGTGGCTACTCTTTCGCCAATGTACTCGTCGCCGCATGCCTCGCAAGAGATTAGACAAATTGTATCCGATCTCATGCAGTCGCCGTCTCTGTCGTTCGGGCTAACTTTGCAGTAATTGGTTTCGCAGAGGCGGTCATACAGTCGGTTGCGGACTAATTGGCGCTTTGGTGTCTTTGGAGGTATTTCAACTATTTTTAAAACGATGTGGTTTTGTGAATTGAATAAAAGATGCAGCTACAAAGGAAGCGAAAAAGTGAAAAAAAAATAAATTGGACAAAGTTAAAACTAATAAGGGAAAGAGGTATTGTCCGAAGCTCACGGTAGATGTACAGACTAGGCGTATTGTGGACATTTCTACCCACTGCGTAGGCCACACACGCTGTCTATTATATCTAATTAGTAACATAAACTATATTACACATCATCGCTACTTTTGAACGAGATTTATTGATTTTACTTCTGCGCTGATCACGTATGAGTCGAGTAAGGTTTTTCTTTGAAGGGGTCGTGGACCGGACATAGTGATTTTGACCACCGGTGGCAATGATATCGGTTTCTCGGATATCATCAATACTCTCGTACACGACAGTGCCCGATTCGACGTCAGCTTGATAGATATGAGGTGAGCATAGTCACTGATGAGAAAAAAATCTCTTCGCTGCAGCAGGTTATGTGTAATCTTTTCAAGTGTTGTACCACTGTACTCCTCGATATAGGATTTTAACATATTCAGGACTGTATGCACATTATAACGTCCCTACACAACTGAACAATCTTCTAATTAAGGCAATCAACTAGCCCCTTTCCTGACTGAAAATTTATTTTTTTCATCTTTCTTCTTCTGTTTCTATGAGCTGATTAGCGGAACAGTAGTCTCAAAAACTCAATGAACTCCATCTTTCCCGGGTCTTAAGGAAGACGCGCACTGAGACGGGTACTCATATATATCGACACTCCAATCGACGATTCACAATGTTTTGATATCGACTCGGCTCACATAACCAATGCTTGCGTTCTCTTCATGACAACTGGATTACCAGCAAAGCTTTTCTGCGAAAAAAATCAGTACCTCAGTCACTGAGTGTCGTTATCGAAAGGATCACAAAATGGGGTCGTAATTCTGAACTGGCCTCATTGATTCTTTATTAATTATTTTTACTATAAAGAAGTTTTGCTTTTCAATTTTGAATAGGCAGACATCGTCATCGACCCAGTATGCATTGTTTGAGTTATAAGTCGATGTGAAAATATTGCCCATTTTTCGGAAACTCTACGTTCAGGTTCTTCTTCGTTTCCCATCAACTCGATCTGGTTGCGAAACGTTTGACTGCACTTGGGGCAAAGAATGTTTTTGTGCCTCAATACTTCGACTTCACAAAGAATCAGCATGGCGAAGTGGACGCTAACTGCATCGCATCGAAAGAGGTATGCCGAAGTTTCTATAGAGAATTTGTTTCGGTTGCTAACGTCATCTGTCGTCCAACAAAATTCAATGAAATTTCTTCCAACAGACTTTATCGTAGAGTAACCATAAATCACCATTTGAATATTCCTGTACGGTAGATACTTGTGCACAGGTAACATTTTTCATGGTTTATATAGGAATGAAATAGCTCAAAGCAATTCCTGAGGAAGCGTCATGCACTTCTTAGCCCCATCAGGAATCATCGAATAAATGCAAACCTGGCCTGTATAATGAATTTCGTTTGGCTTACCGATGTACTAACTCAAATACTATCATCCCAGCAAAGGGTGGTGGTAAAAAGCGACCCCGTCCAGTTTTCAATTCTCGTTCCGCATCTAATGATCATAGTGATAAGTGGATGTTCCTGGTCGCTGGTTTAGGGCTATTCCAGGAATCTAGTTCAAATATAGCGTGGGAGCATACACCATGTCAATAAGGACAGGAGATGGTTGAGCAAGAGAACAGCAGCCGGATATGCCGCTGGTAACGGCTAATTGAGAGAATTGCGGTTCCCACAAGACGTGAATACGATCACTTAAGTATTTTTGTTAGCATGCGAAATTATTAAGTAAACAGTAGTTCTTTCTGAAAAAGACTCAGCTAACTCAAGGTTACATTCCTCGGAGGTCTGTGTTGGGAAATCTGACCTCAGAGTTTGTGGTGGATATCAGTGATTATGAAAAATTCCTTTCGTTAGCAACCCGGTGAATATGCTTAGCGTTTGATTTGAACAAAGTGCAACAAAACACATTAGGCATCATTGTGAATGGCATGCGGCGTCCCACGTCGTGAATCACCCAGCTGATTGACCTTGAATTTTTTTACACGCGTTTCGCTTTTCAACAAAATATGGCCCGATCGGTTTTGGAGAGCAACGGAGTTGATGCTTCAGAGATAAAGCTAACAATAGTCACAACTGAGTAAGAAATTCGAAGATCCGTGGTTGGCTACTCCAGTTCTCCAGATAGGCCACACAAATTATCGTCCGGATTGCTTTCCTAATTTCTGATTTTTTTCGATGACGACGCAAACCATGACGTTTGCTGAACGCCGCATACTCCGTCGTCTCAACTTGCTGTTGCTCAAAAAAGGAATAGAACACGGATGGCAAGTGGCCACTGGAATACCAAAGCTATTCGCGCGGCGAGGAATCTGCTCATCACAAAGTTATATCAGGTACAATGGAGAGTAGCTGTTTTCGCAACGACTTGTAGCAGTCGGCGGTTTTTGACTCTGTTTTGAACATCTTAAAACTTTACGCTGTTTTGAACATACTAAAACTTTATACTAAGAAAAAACATCCGTTTCAAAAGATATTCCTTGAAATCTGTCGTGTCACAGGTCACGTATGGAGTCGATTGCTACACAGGGCAATACAATGGGTGCATTTCATCCTAACGAGGCCGGCCATCTAGCGGTTTCTAACGAGATCCTAAAGCTTATACGAATGTCCGGCATAGTCGACATATAGAACGTCGCCTCGCTGACTCATGTTGTGCCATCTGTGATCTCACATCTCATGAATATGATCTCAAAATAGTCGTAATATATGACGACACTATTAGTAGGGCGATCTCACTTCTCGAAACGTCTGATTATAGCGAAACCAGCTCCGATATGACTGGCTGAGTGCGCGCTTTTTTCTCCGTGCATCACAGCCTTTCTATAGTTCACTCTTTGAAAATAGTTGTCTATAATAAGTGATGTGGATGATAATGTTTCCAACGAGTTATGAAATGTGAGATGGTTTACTGATAAAGAACGTCGCAGGTACTGATAAACAGCAGCATTTATCAAGTTTAGTGTGGAAAGAAATGATTATTAGTGTGATCAACTCAGCTAGATCTATGAAATTCACGTACCATTTCCAAACACCGTTTTCTCTTGTCCAAAAAATTATATCTATCAGGAGAACTCTATGAGAATCACAGCTACAAAAACTACACCTCGACAGAGTTACCCTAGGACCCTGATCTTGCATAGGAATATCATATTACCGGGAAGAAGCTACACCGTTGCCATAGTGGATTTGTGTGAAATCGATTAATCCATTGTCGGTCGCTGGCTGACCTTTATTCTATGACCGTGCCAACAATTTTTTTTTCCTACAACAGTGACCCAGAAACTCATCAAAGCATCACAAAACGTTGTGGTCAGATCACGATTGCGCGCTACAGAGCCTTTTACTATTCCACCAATCCAAATCTAAACATATATCCATGAAATATAAAGAATTTATATCGATTACACTATGTAGGAAGACTCCTTAATGGATAACTGTACACAAATGAGTAAGCAACAAGTGAGATTAGCACAAATTTCACAAATCAAATCAACGACTTATCGCAACAAAGTCTTTTACTAGTTCACTGATCCAAATCTACACAAGTATCCTCAGAATATAAGGAATTTCCATCGATTACACTTTGTAGGACGACTCCTTAATGGATGACTGTTTACGAATGAGTAAGCAACAACTGAGATTAACATGAATTTCACATAAATCGTGAGGAATATTCACGAAAACCAATAACACCATGAACTTCTTGTATAGTAGATCATAACATGCGATGAAGAGTATCATGTATTTACAACAGTACAACATGTCGAAGAGTTATGTCTTCTTGGCCCGAGGAGCCTTTCTCTTCTTCGAAACGCCACGTTTCTTCTGCACACGAGGTCTAGTTGTGGCTGATTTCGTGGCTTTTTTGCCAGTTTTGGCCTTCTGAAATTGGTAAGTAAAAAGTTTAAAACGACAATTATGATGCTGCACACAGTCATTGCTACGGGTTATTGAGGCACAAATTTCAAATGAAGCACTTGAGTTCAATGCAAAAAAGTATTAGAACAAAAACACTCCTTACCTTTGCCTTCGAGGCCTTTCTGGGTCTGGGCTTGGCTGATTTTTCATCGTTTTCAGCAGGTTTAGATGGCTTGCTTTTGACGCTTCTCTTGGCCTTCACTGAAGACGATTTTGATCTGGTAGCGCTTCTTGCGTGCTTACGACGTGAAGCACTACGTTTTGTAGGGATCTTCGCCACCTTTCCTAGTTTGAAGCTGCCTGACGCGCCATGTCCTTTTGTCTAGAAAATGTTTTCGCTACATAAAAATGCTACTTCAATTAGTATGTTCTTTCATCATATCAAATCTATTACAATACAGGCTTCTCTATAAACTCCTAGGATAATGCGGCCTGCAAGGATAGCTCTTTATGATAGGCACGGGCAACACCGTATTTCCGTACCTGCTCAATAAAGCCATCCTTGAGCGCCTTCCTGAGTGCCACACAGAGATGGGAGTTTATCTAAACCAAAAGGATTAGAAGTGAGGTGATAGAATGGAATATGCTTCCAAACAACACCTTGGGGAGATTCTCGCCAAGTTGGTAGTGCTGCGCCAAGTATTTAAGAAGCGCCGATTTGCTCACTCCTTTGCTATCGTTCAATGCCAAAAACTGCATCCTAGAAATGGTGGACAAAGAGCATGTTAAAAGAGACCAGGAAGTGAATCAAAATTTCATTTTACATTCAAATAATTTACTTTAGCCCATTTGAAGCCCTTACGAAAGAACAGATTCAAGCGTATTCTTTATCACGCATTAATTAAAACTGATTTGAAGCCACTAAAACATACATCTAATCCTTTTACACATACACGCGAACAACACTGTGAACCAGATTTAAACCCAAAATAAACCACTCAGCAGAGGCGTCTTGGTGGACTTCCCCTAAGCAAACAAGGGGAAGTCCACTACGACACCTCTGCTCAGTGCTACCCTAATTGTACAATTAACAGAAAAATCGCCAAAAAACCCGTTGCGCAACTCTCTCTGTGCCAACTCAAGTACAAACATCTAAGACGGAGAAGCTACCAACCTGAGCAAACTATAACGCAGAAAACTTTCGTGGATAGAAAAACAACTGCAAAGCGATTGAGAGAGAACGTTAACGATATAGTTGTGCTTATGCACACCTCTCTTCTATAGCATGAAAGATCCCAAGTCGGGCGAGACTGAGAACAAACACTGATGAAATATTATCTTGCCATTTGTTGACAGACGCAAGTGGCATTTGGTTTCTGCTGCCAATCAGAATTAGCCTTCAAGAGACATCGAAATAAAAACTTCACTGAGGGCTTGCGGAATCCCGCGCAAACATTTTAGAAAAAATGTCGAAGCATACCGTCGGTATTACTTTGAAACTGAGATAGGTGGTGATATGACAAAATTCTGCTCACTAAGAAATGCGACCTACGATTAAAAGGATATTAGATACAATAATGGATCCCTCATCGACATATTTTCTCTTTGCTGAACCTTCCAAAAGATGATTCAGTTCAATTAAACTTAAGTATACATGTTTCTTTGTGCGGAAGTTTATTTCGAGGTCCCTCGGCTATTGATCAGAAAATGAAAAGTTTACGTCGAGTAAAAAGGGAAAACACTTGAGAATACCTTGTTACTCGACTGCTTTTGAGACCTCGCTTGAGATATTACAGTCTGGTAGCATATTTTGAGCCTTTCATGAGGTCTGATATGGCATTTCGACTGCCAGACGTACTTTTCAACTCTCATGTCAGGCCTCATAAGTAGCACGTGCCTCTAGGTTCATCCGGCGCAGTCTTGACATGAAAGCCGAAACGTACGTTTAGTATTCGAAGTGCATATCAGACCTCATAAAAGGCTTAAAATATGTTATCAGACACTTGAAACAGCTTACTAACCTTGATCATTGAGAGGTATGTTGGGTGATGAAGTGGTACTGGATTCTTTTTATCCAACACATGTCTCGATTTCGCGTCGAGTTTTCTGAATGCCATCGGCTTCTCACTCGCTTCCATCATACCGTCCATATGAATCGATTCATGCGCTGCTCTCATCATTTTCTATAATGGCGTTTTTTCTAACTGAATAAAAAATGCAGTTTTATAAGTAAGTTCGGGCGGATTGGTACACAAAATATTGGCAAACTACTAGTAGAAAACTGGCGCTTCCTATAGAGGATTTCACCACTACTTGCCAAATATTGGTCAGAATGAATGTTCAAAAAACCTCTCTCTACACACAAACATGTTTTTGTTAACCAAAGATCTGTCAAAGGCTGGGAAGCACATAATTGAGGAAGTTTGAGTTCAAAGAACACTCCGAAGAAGATGTTTTCTATTGTCTACCGCCTCTTTTACCACGAGTGCAATAATGAGGGTGGGGTGCGCTGTTTTTAGAAAATAAGAAACATCAAATTCCCTTCTACACTCGATTATTTGTGTAACAATCGTTCTAAAATGTTCAGTGGAAGGGTTAGAGAATGACAGATGAATAGACACTTATGAACAAACAATTGCGATCAATATTAACGTTAACTTTCCGGACGAACCAACCACAGCTCTGTTGATCATCGCATTGAAATTACTATGTTTTAGTAAACAGTAATAACCTTTAGCGCGGTAAGCCAATTTCTTGTGATCCATGTGTTCCTTGTGTTCTATTCTCCATTTCAAAAAATTACAAACAATCTTTAAAAAGAATTTAGGAGCTAAAAACAATTGATTTTAACATGCCAGTCTTAGAGACCGCACGTGTTTAGAACAATAGTCGCCATCCAGAAAGGGTTGAGAGAAAGTATTTTGATATAAATACAACCACAAATGTCTCGCATGTGGAATGTGATGCATCGGGAAATGATGGTATGCCTTGTAAATGACTTTCCTTGAATGGGAATGGGACGATAGGAATGTTATTTATCAAAGATATAATGGAACTAACTTTAGCGGAAGTATGTCACGCTCGTAAATCAGACCGTTAGATGAACCTCATAGGTTCTGTTATCAATGACGCACACAAACAGAAGAGAAAAGCGACCACTCACTGGAGACCAGTGATCGATGTGGATAGAAAATTCGGCGAGAAATAATTGCCTCAGAAATCGTTGGCCTCAGTCGAGCTGCCGTCGGACCGAACTGTGACCAGAAAGGGGCGCATTTCCCTCGTAGAAAGTTTTGAGACCTTCCATCCAGTACAGACCAAATCTCACCCGTAGAGTATTTACCGTAATCTTGTGGTGGGATATCCCACCTAATATCACTTCTCCTTCTTAATAACACTGCCACAGAAGAAATTCACGGTTTTCAAATGTGAATGAAGCAATATAAATGTGATAAGATGAGCTAGTTAGACCTCATTGCGTTTTTTACTAGTTTTTGACACAAACAAAACTTTGGAATAAATCATATCAAGTGTTAAATTATCGTAATTAACTTCTCGAGGAAACAGTCGAACTAAAGACTTCAATGAAAGGAAGTATACCTGCCATAACTAGTTAATCACATCTGAAAGAACGATACAGAATATAAAAGTCCCTCTGTTTCAAGATCTTTTCCAAATCTTTATTTTTCAGATTTTTTCGTATAGCGAGTTTTTGAAGTTTTTATGCACTGCCAAAGAACGCCAAAGAGAAATTTTTCAAATGATGAAGAAGTAGCAATAATGAGAGTGAAAATGAAGTCACTACTAGTGCAAAAACATCTGGGTGGGCAGGCACAAAATGGACGGCAAGTTAGCGAAAAATGTGTCCACAATGATCCAAAAACTTTTGGGGAAATCCCAAGCACAGCCGCTCGAAATGTGGGCAGTCCCACTCAGTTCAGAGATCAAATGTTGTTGTGCAGTTGTTGTTCGCCACGTCGTCGCTGAACCTGAAGATTCCTCGGCGCCGCCGTCGAGGCGGACCGGACCTGAATGGCATCATGTGACGGAGCCTTGTTTACCGCTAGGGCCACCACACGGCGCCCCCATGGCGACGTGCCAGCGTCCGCCTCTTGTTGAACTGATTCGCAAACGCTTGAATGAATGGAAAATATCGGACGGGGACGGTCTAGAAATAGACGAGATGTTGAGGAAATCATGACAGGAAGGAGTATTCGATGGCAGATAAGTCGTAGCGCGGTTACTGTCGTCGTTCGGGCTGCTTACAGTATCAAATAGGCACCTCAAGGTGGATACGTTATTTTAGGTAGGCTCAGTTGAGAAGCCTTGGGCCCCTAGAATGTGTTCCAGTTTCAGTTTCGCAACCCACTTGATTTATTGACAATCTCAATTTTTCACTAAAGTTTTCCTTAATGAGTCTAGTCTATTTTTAGTTTTAACTTTCATTAATTTATATGCGATTAATCAGTGTGGTTTATCGCGACGTATTGGCTGCTCAAAGGATACGGTATTTAAGAAAGGCACAGGTGAGAAAGGTCTGAGCGACTGGAAATGTGCTCCAACTTTAGTTTGTAAACCCATCGGTTCATTGACAATTCTATTTTTGTAATAAAGTTATGATAATTAGCTTAGAATAATCCGATATAATTAACTAGTTTGATTATTTTTCACCAATTTGTAACGAAACAGTAGAACCAACAATGTCAAATAGCAACTTGAGATGAATGGAATGTGTGAGATATGCTAAGGTGAGAACGCCTTAGGCAACTGGAAATGTGTTTCGATATTAGTTTCGAAACATCCTAGTTGATTCATCGACTATTTTTAACTCTGCAATTAGGATTCTATCAAATAGTTCAGCCCATCGGTCTTAGCTTTATTAATTTATTTCTGATGGACAGTATGGTCTACTATGTTGAATAAAGCACCTAAAAATGTATACAGTATTCGAGTAAGGCTCAGGTAAAAAAGCCTTAGGTAACTGGAGATGCACTTTATTCCTGCTTCACAGCAACTCATCTACTTCATCGAAATCTTAATTCGCAATATTTTTAATTCATCATTCCCTTCAATACTGGAAGAAACAGTGTGGCTTGTCAATAAAATCTTTTCTTTGTTTAACCGCTTTTGCGATGGTATGATGTTACCAATATACCCAGTAATGCAGAGTGATGCGCAAAACTTTTGCGTCAGGCGGGACTCGAGCCCACATCGCACTCTGTCCTGGAACGCGTGATATAACCCGTTGCACTACTGACGCTCATTTTGCACACCGCTATTTCTACTCAAAAATTTTTGAGAAGTTTTCACAAATTCTCAAAAAGTGTATTTGTAATGCTGAATAGAGCACTCTGAGGTGGATATGGCATTTGATATAGGTTCAAGTTCAAACTGAAATGCGCTTCATTTTTTATTCAGAATAACCCATCTAATTCCTCGACAATCTGATTTTTACAATAAAGTTTCTACTAATTAGTCCAGCTTTTAGTTCCTTTTATTGATTTATCTGTGACGAAATTTCACAGTGGACTTCATCAGAACTTTACTGAAGAATTTTTCCAAATCATTTATAACAACATTCCAGGAAATTGACTACAACGATTTTATAACCAGATCGGTGGTGTTCTCGAACACATTTGTGATAATACTGGTTTTTCGGCACGGCTTTGGTATTTCAAAAACGTGACAGTCTAGTAGAATATACTTTGCCGTATCGGATTTGAGCTACGCAGAAGTTTTCCGAAACAGCATTTCGCTATCAAATTTTCACAAATTCCCGAAAATCTGGAATATTGACAGGATGAAAAACTGAAGTTTTCAACATTCAGCAAGAGCGCCAGCGTGCAACTTAATGAATGTAGATTTCTGGATGTCAGAAAGTAGGTTTTTAACGCTTGCAACGCAACAGGAAGGTCATATTTTTTGGGGGATGAGATCCAGTTTGTTCAGTTCTTTCAGCCGAAATTTTTCCATGGTAAAGCAACTCGTTTTCATATCAGCAGGTACTAAGATATTCCAGTAAATAGTAGCGTTTCGACGACGTTGTGAAGCTGAAAGTGATAATTAATTTCTGACCAGCTACTAAGGACAAAGAGTAAATTTCTCGCAATTATTAAACGCGTATCTCTCATCTGTTACGAAATGGGGTGACCTGACGATATATTGTTGCTGCTATCCACTCACACTACTTTGGCTTATATCTGTCAATTTCGGAGAGATGAAAGGATTGACAAGTCTGGAAGCCGGGATTGAACCATCGACATGTGCATCGCTGGGCACCTCTTACCACTATACTTTACGCGCTCTTTAATGACGCATATATTGAAAATGGACAGGTTTTCAAGATATCGTTTTCATTCTGCTAAAAGCAGTCGTAACCAACCATTCAAAAGCCAAGGTCACATGCCATCTGTTGGGGTAAATTCCAGTGAACAGAGAGAGACTCGTATGCTATTCTTGAAGATGTTGAGGAATATCCAGAACATAAATAGTGGTTTAAAGATGTAGTTTTAGTTAATGTCGGTCATCTTAATAATCATTTAGTGAAATTAAGTAAACTTTCATCCTTCGGAGTTGGTTTCTGTTAATAATTCAAAATTTTCGAGCTTGGAACCGTCAATTCACTCCTTATGCAAGTTTATTACTTAACATTTTATCTTGTCGTTATCAATAAATCGTTTCTAGAAACGTATATTCATAGAAAATCGTGGTGTTTTGCAGACTAAAATACCAATATTTGTACTGTGGTTGACATTCACAAGACACAACATTACACATTTGTTTCCAGCCCCTACTTATAGAAAAAACATTGTAATATGTCTATGAAAGTTGGAAGGCCTATCTTATAAGTAAAATCGATACGCCAAACCTCGCTTATATTAAGTACATCTTCTGCATGATGCGTTTTTCTAATATTTTGAACAAAATGACAGATATCACAAAATAGATATTATATAGGGAGAGAGGTAGTGAGGTGGTTAGTGACGCGTGCATCGAGAAGCAAGGTGATAAGCAAGTTGCTAATAATTCGATCCACTCTTCAACACACTGTTCCAAAGAATAAACAAATGTCTTAGGGAACACCTCAACTTGGCTATCCCCAAGATCGCAAGGAAAATCGTCTTGACCAGCATTTTACGACATTCATGAAGAAGACGAAATTCCCAAGCAGTGGTCGAAACGACCTATTCAAAATATTCAGAGATCTTTGTCGAGGACGAGTGCGGGGAAACGAATCGTGTGCGAGAAGTGCTGCGATCCTTGAAGTGATATATGTGATAGCGACTCGTGTAGAATAAAAAATAATCATCATGAAGTTCAGAATGACATAAAGACATGTCTACTTCGACGACTGTCGTGACTCAATCTTTTGGAGATAGGGAAAGAACGTCACTGAAAAATATGGGTGAGAAGTCGAGAAAAATCCATGGCTACTAATGAGTGGGCGACTTTTTTGTGCGCAAGATAGAGACGTCGTTCAATACCACGTGCCGTGTTTTTGTTCGACCCTGCGAGCAGCTAATCAACCAATTCTCCTATAAATTCAGAGTCGAGAACTATGAGGTCCCAGACTTGCTTGCGAAAAGCTCTCCTCAAAAGAGAAAGACTGCCGGTTGCTTGTAGTGAAGACTCGAAAACGCCCTACCAAGCTACCTTGGGGTTCCTGGCAGAATCTAGCCGTCGAAAATTCTGTGACATTTATAACGGAATTCCTAGATCAACAGCGAAATCCACGAGCACATCCAAAGAACTTCGTTAAATTTGGGTGTGAGGAAAATCGATTGAAGGCTAGTAAATACTCAATGTCAGGCCATGTGAAACTTGAGAAAACCCTAATCGCCACTCTTTTCCAGTACAAAATGATAGCTACAGTTACTCACTTTTGAATAGGAATAAATATTAAGCCATTGTAGCAAGTACTTGACCATAAAAATGTTATTTTAACAAGAAACCTAAATATTTAATCAAACAACGATCCCTTATACCCAGTGCGTTAGACTGAAAAAGTAAAATTTTTTTTCCTATCACACAGTGAAAGTTTTCTTTCTGCTTAGTATTAGTTTACTTAACTTACTACCAATTTTTATGTCATTTTTGGCAACGTTTATTTTAGTGGGTTACTGACTGCGTTATTACATGAGATGGAAAAACTGAAAGGTTATGCGATGTTTGACGAGTTTTTGCTTCAAAGAAGAAAACGTCAAAAAATGCTAGCGATATGACAAGAGCAGATAGGAGAAGTATCAAAGAGTGGGGTGCTGTTAGTCGATGATTCGACGAAGGAACGTGGCCAATGAGTCAGCTCATGCTTGGTCTCGGACGTTGCTCGGTTCGCAACGACTAAAAGCTACAATGCAAAGACTTCTTGAGAGGTACTTTGAATAGGATTTTTGAAGGAGAACCCGACACTTTTCTGAAGAAAAATCATTGCCGAACACTGAAAGAGAGAGATCCGCGTATTTGAATCCAACATACGTAGGAAGATCGCCAGTGTCAAGGTTACGTTACCTTTGTTGCGAAAAACCGATTACTTCAAAAAACCAAAGACCAGGACGAAAAAATCGCCAATGCCAGGAGAGACTATCTACTATCATTTTCGGTACCATTCGATAGCTTATAGTATTCTCTCAATGAGTCAAAATGCGAGGTTTTTATAATGAATTTTATTAGAGTAGCTGATCCAGGTTGTCTACAACCCACTCGGAGTTGTGAAGTAATGGAGGTGTTTAGTTGACTGGATTGTAGAAGACGTGTTTTTTTCAGGTTTTGGAGAAGGCAAAATCCGCCGAAACAGCTGTTAAAATAAATTTCATTATACCAACCTCGCGCTTTGGCTTATTGAGAAACAACTGTAGTCTGCCAAGATATATGTTATCATTAAACTGATAGAAGTCAATGACGTAACGGAAAAAATTTTCTCCCAGTCACAAAACAGAATATTCTTAAGACATTAACCTCTACTATCCAACAAGGAATCCGTAACCTTTCATTTAGGAAAAATCATAAAAACTATGGTATCAACATAGTAAAGAGCTCTCCTTTTTTTCGGTATAAGGGTGTAGGCACGACGCTGTTGATTTTCATTGTCTTTGGCAAAAAGTAGTTCCAGATCGCTCGATGGGCAGTACTGCAATTCATAATTATGCTTAGTAAAGCTTCAAGTTGCAGATGCAGAATTTCCATCTTATCTTGGGTAATACAGTTGTGGGAATGAACCTACGCTGGACTCGACAAATAGGACCAGCTTCATCAACGACGAGGTGATAGATAAATTGAATTCGGGGAAACACATCTACTACTGCCTGAGAATGAGGAATCACCACAATCTCTTACACAGAAGCAATCAGAATTATTCAGTTCATCATTCCGTTTTAGTAAGGCGCTTGCAGTCTAAGACTTTGGTCAACCATTCGATAGTAAATTTACTTCGACCAAAGCGAGCGAATTTGTAACAAGTAGTATGATGAACCTTGCCTCTAGGGGCAGAACATCCTGTTGCAATAACTTTACATGATTCGCCCAAAACCACTAACTAGGTTGATCAAACCAGTTATGTTCCCCAGACTTATGATCGCCTATAAGATTAGTTATGGAGGCTCGTAGTAGGTGAAGAAATACCTTTCCAGTAAGCTTTTAAATCGTTTTAGGGGGTTTGTTTCATTTAACGTCTTTAAAAGAACACCGTAAAAGACAGTAAAGTGTTCTTGATTTTACCGATCTTGGCAGCCTTCCATTACAAAAGTGAAACCGGTGTTCTTCTGCGCTGCTCTTGCGATTTTAAAATAAAAGGATAAAGCTCTCGGCTTTGATCAATTTCTGAGGGATGCGCCATGCAGTCGACTTCATTACGCATCGTTTGAGTGATTGCAATGCATTGATGGCTTTACAGTGGCTCGTTATGGGCCTACCGATGTATCAAGCTAATGCTGCTTCCTTCTCAGACAATCTGTTACCAGTTCGCTGAACCCGAAAGAGTAGAGAACCTTGCGAGCTTTGGGCGCAGGATCAAACCTTCGACAACATCTGTATTGCACGTCACCTCTGATCACTACGCTAGAGTTCTGTGCGCCGAAACAAACCACCGCAAATGAAATGACCTTCGTATATGTTATATTGGCTGATTTATATTCAAAAAAAGACTACAGGGGTCGTTTCGCCCTTTTGAATATCAACGATTCATCGGGAAAACGCAACGAAGATATTACGAGCAAGTTTTTGAGAATTACGAACGAGTCAAATTCTAGGAAGACGTTTGAATTTGCCTCTCTTCAGGCTTTTCCACTGCCCACAAATCCGGCACAACATTAATATGGAAAACGAAATCACCACGGAAACATTAGAGCAAAATTTATCATCTTAAGTAGAGTGTAGAAGATCGATACTTGAGGAATTATATTGCCTATAAATATAGCTATAAATCCCAACTTTATTGGCCTCTGCATTTCTAACTGGCATTCTGCCATTGTTAGACGGAGCACGCTGAGGGTTAGAGACGCAGATGCCGTAGGTCCACTGTCCCGAAAGTGTTAACCACAAGTGATTATGTTGCATTGAGCCAGTTTTTTTGCTATCTAGCTTGCCGAGGTTAGTCTAGCCAGGACCACCGTCGGATCGTCACCACACAGGGCAGTCGCCGGTCTTTCTGGATCAGAGGGAGATCACCACCTTGCGTCTAGTAGCTACCAAGACCGTGATCATTCATGGTTTGGTTAACTGTTGCTAGGCATCATGGGTGGAAATCTCGGAAAACAATGCTCGAAGCAGGCCGCCACCATGGACGACACTTTCACAAGAGAGAAACGAGTGGAAACTATCCCCTTTGAGTCTAAATGGTACGTTTCGTACCAAGCCGCGTGACGTCAGGTTTTACTCAGCTACTGTAATGGCGACGTTGCGTCTCGTGGGAACGCAGGCGGACACCAGACATGCATGCACAGACATACAGACGCTGCCTGACTGCCTGCGACTGCCGCGCAAGCAACGACGCGACGCCGCCTGCCTATCAACGGTGGTCCTCCAAGGGTTATGCTGTGACCCGCACTATCAGTGAACCGGGTCGTTCAAGTATCAAGTCGGTAAGTAGTTAGCTTCATGTCTGCTGCCTTTGATATTCTGCTGATTGCCGCATGACCACCGCGCAAATCGTCGGCCGACTCCTCGATGGTCAAAGTCGGATCCTCTTCAGCATCTTTGATGCCGGCCTCTCGACCAAGTTGGCGTGGACGTCCGGGGTGCAGCTGGTCCTTCAAGTTGGTCTTGTCGGCGCGAAACTCAGCAAAAAACTGACCCCGTTCGCCTGGTCAGAAATTTTTGAGCCCTTGCCGGTTGATATTCTCAATGGCGGTCTAGGCATCGCGTTCCAATTCGTACTCGTAAAGCAGCAAACTGCGATAAAGGTTTTCGTTGAGCGGCTAAAGAAAAGGCAAGTACGGGGAAATTTGGTACCCAAAGGAAGCTCAGAAAATTCTGCACAAAGCGGTATTGATACTCTGCTTGAGAAATGGCAGAACTATAATCAGGCCGATGACACATACTTTGGATAGCGCTGTTAAATAATTTTGATTACTTTTGGTTAACCCTAACGGAACCGTGGACCCACGTCCACTGCGTCTCTAACCTTCAATGTGTTGCGTCTAACAATGACATCTGATGGCAGACCCCTACGGGACCGCGGACCCACGTCCACTGCCTCTGTAACCTTCAACGCGTTGCTTGTAGTAGTGGGTTCTGCCATTAGATGTCGTTGTGAGGCGCAGCACGTTTGAAGGTTAGGGACGCTGAGGCCCGTGTATCCATGGACCCGTAAGGGTTAATAAACTTGGTGTTTATTGCTCTACCGTAAAAAGAACTCATGAGCAGATCTAATAAGAGGCAAAAATCAACAGATTCCAAGACCAGTGATGACCGCCACTGGCACATGCAGTTAGGATGCTCTAATCGGAATTAAAGGGCGCGGTGCACATCCACATGACGTGGATACCGTATTCTAAGCGCGGTCTCAGTTTTTTGGGGAACGTGGTCCTTGACGGTCGGGAATGGTTTGGGAAGCGGTTTCTTCTTCTATCTCTTACTTTCTAATTTGTTTATTATTGTTGTTTACGTTATTGTTGTTTACTATTCTTTGTTTACTTTGGTTCCTAAGGAACTGGTTAGTAGGTAGTGCTGATTTTTTAGCTCAAACGCGGATACGATTTTAGCCATTATCCACCCGGCGGCGATGTGTTTCATGACGTTTTTGGCATAATTTTCGTCTGTTAGCAGAAATTGTTTTGGGTAAGCTGTCACGGAGAATGCCAAGTTCAGATAACTTCTTTTATTATTGGATCGTTCCATAAGGTTTGGCACACGAACATAGACTTTTTATTCGCGAGAAGTGACTGAAATCGGATATTTGTGGTGCCATTCAATTACGTATTTTCTTGCGAGCATTTTGGTATACAACTTGCCTATAGTTGCTTCAAGAAGAAGCTGTTTCGGGAACAAATTCGCTTGTTACTCGGGCTCGGATGGCGCGTAGGGAAATGATGCTAGTGAAGTGGCGCGCAAGATTAGCGAAGCTTCCTGTGGACGGTCCGAGCGCGTCTGATTCTCCAGACTGTCCTCTTCGGCTTCGAACTTTGCGAATCACTTCTTAGCCGCCCTTTCTGCAACCTTATAGCTCCAAGCTTCAGTAATCTTGCTCGCCGCTTCACCAACATCTTCCCCTCTGCGCCATTCTAGCCTGAGTAACAAGCGATCTGTTACCGAAACAGCTTCTTCTTGAAGCAGGTATCGGCAAGTTGTATACCAAAATGTTCGCAAGAAAATGCGCATTTGAACGACACGAAAATCATGCAATTTCTATCACTTCTAGTTTGGAAATATGCTGTTCAACATTTTCGTGCCGAAGCTCATGGAACGACCTTATATGATTTAGCGGACAACATCAGTCTGATGTGAAATTCTATTCAGCTGGTGTTTCGACGTCTTCGTCTTCTTCAAAGCCCATGATTCGAGTCGGAACGATAGCTGAGAATATCTTCATATCAACCTCGCGGTATTCGCTATGTCGCTGAAGAAACGGTTATCGATTTGTGATACTGAGGTCGAAGGAAAGTCAGCTTTCAGAATATCTCCGTTTCCTTTCTGTTATCAGGAGACAAATGAAAAAAAAGACGTTTTTTGCTGGACAAGAACTTTTCGTAAGGGTGTTAGCAGTCATTCGAAAGCTTAATTCTCTGGCTACTGCGCTACGTAGCCATTTTTGAGAAGCCTTTTCATGACGCTGCAGCGGAAAGAAAACATCTATGTTTTACTCACGTATAGTTCCCGTAGGATTGAACTGTATCCTCGTATTATAAGTAACAGTTCGGTAGCGTAAACTTCAGCGATTCCAACGCGCTACTTATTTTCTAAAAAAGTCGTTCCATTGCAGTGTAGTAGGTAAACTGAGATCAAGTTCAACACACGCGGGCATTCGTTTTCGGGCTAGTGTGTGGACTGTCTTCTGGCCGCGGACTCGATACGGCGTTCCGCGACCGACCGATCGGGTTGGCGCGATTCACATGTGGCCTGAAATCTATGTTATCTAATTTGGGATTTTTTCTCCGCTTTGAGCAAAACTCGAGATAAAACGTATGACTCTGATACTACAAGATTTCCTCTACACGTTTATATGCTTTTTCTGCTTCCAGCGGATTTAAAGTAAAAATGCGCGGCCGATGTGAAATATAATTTCATTCTGGATATCATTACGCCATAAAAAGTTTTTTTATAAAGAGGAGCAGGTAGCGCAGTAGCCAGAGATTCAAGGTTTTGAATGACTTCTAATACTCTTAAGAGAAATTCTAGTCCAGCGAAAGGGATCGTTTCTCCATTTGATTCCCGATAACAGAAGGAATATATTTTGTTTTAGAAACCACCGACTTTCTTCTAACCCAGGCATTACGTATCAGTAACAGTTTCCTCTATGATTTAACAGATAGCACGAAGTTCCTATAAAAATTCATGCAAGTAATTTCAACGCGTTTCGTCCCCTTTAGAGCCAACGATTCGAGTCAATTGTCCTCACCGTTTAGAGCTCACTGTGGATCTTTGTCTTCGTAGTTGACTTGGACAATCGACTCGACTCATCGACTTTAAAGAAAAGGAAGACATCGAGACGTTAACCGAATAAAGTTTTCATATTACCATCGCAGTGTTAGCTAAATCATAAGACAAAGTGTTAGTGATTGGTAGTGCCGTGGTTACAGGATAGTCGATGATTTTCACAAAAAAGTATTATGAAGATCGACTTTTCTTGAACTTCACCATTACTGGTCAATAATAGTACGTTTTGTGATTTGACGAATACCACGAGGTTGATGTAGAGACGGTTTCGCTTAACATTTCAACTCGAACCATCGGCTTCGAAGAAAACCAAGACATCGAATCGTTAGCCGGATAAAGTTTTCATTTCAACTTTGTGGTATCAGCTGAAGTCAGAGGACAATTATTGGTGGGTAATGCTATATTCAGAACTTGAGAAGAAAATTGGGTGGCTATGCATCGGCTTTCATACCAGTCATTAACACATGCCTGACTACGGACATTCCTATAAAGTGAGCAATATCAAGAAATAAGTACATTTTCCCGGATTTTATATGAAATTCAAATTTTTTAAATGATTTTCATTAGTTGGAATAAGACTTCTCGGTCTCTGAGCTTTCACCAACAAAAAGTAAGGTTTTTTTTCGGAGAACTACTTCTTTCGGGCTCTTTTTGTCGTGCATTGTATCTACAGAACGAGTCTGTCAGCCATGCCAGTTCGCTGGAACACAGAGTAAGGATTTTTAAAAGTTCTAGTAACGTTTTCGGCTTTCTTTCCTGAAAATCTGAAAATCTGGAGTATAGGGAAATTTGTGATGATAATAAAATTTTTCAAATGATATATCAGTATAGGAGCAATATCTCTCCGACAGGTCCTCAGATTCTCGTTAATTGAGGCACTCTACTAACTGAGGAACTATCTGAGGTTATCACTGCACTGCTGCGGTAGTGTTGAGCTGCCTTTTTGGGCTAACGATTAGCTTTGACAGGGTTTACTTGATCATACCAATATGCAATTAAATGTGTATTTAGTGTTAATGTGTCTAACGAGTAGTTGTGTTAAGATTATTGTTTAACAGATCACAGATATTTGGCGAAAATTTTAGAAACTGTATTTTAAGAGCGCTATTTCCTCCGAGTTCCCTTTTTTCTTTCCTTCCTTTTCTCTTCAGCCTTTCTCATTTTCCCCATATTCTTTCTTTTTTTTTTTGTCTATAAGAGTTGTTTGAAAGGTAAAGTTGCTCATTGTCAGCAATTTCTTGAGCAAATTTCATATTTTTTTTTTCTCAACTTTGAGTCGTCGATGTTTGGAAACGTAGCACAATTGCACTTTGATATCATCGAGCACATAGTTGTAACAAGTTAGATTCCGATATTGTTCCCCTCAGAAGTGTTGTATTTCGGACGATTTCACGTCACGTGTTCACCTAAATCTCGTTGAGATAGTGATCCTTTGAATTAGCTTCAGTGCTTTGCTAAGTCATTTCTTTTCCAATTTATTTCAGATCTTGTGAATCCTAAAATTTTCTAGGATGTATATATGAATTTCGCATTTTTGAAAGGTTTCATATCGTCGAGTTTTTCTTACTTTTTCTTCACTTAATGCATGATTATATGGCGGATATTCAGGTAGAATGGGTCTTCACAATAAACCCATCGTTATCGACGGCAAAAATCACCTCCTTGGACGCCTCGCCTCTATCGTAGCGAAGCAACTCCTTCAAGGAGAGAAGGTTGTTGTACTAAGATGCGAGGAAATTGCTATTTCTGGCAACTTTCATCGATCGAAGCTGAAGTACATGAGCTTCCTACGCAAGAGATGTAATATCAACCCAGCTCGTGGTGCTTTTCATTATCGATCACCTGGAAAGATTTTCTGGAGAACTGTTCGTGGTACGTTGAATCATAATTCTTCTATAGTATTCCCAGTTAATTTATGGCACTGTTTTCATACACTATTGCAATTTATAGCCATTTTACGTCTATGAGCGCATGTGGCGCAGTGGGTAGCGGTGCTCTGTGTCGCACACGAGGTCAGTGGTTCGATTTGGCGCTCATGGCTCGCCGAGCCATCCATCCCTTCGGGGTCGGTAAATTGGTGCCAGACTGCCCTCAGACTTGTTTGGGGGGATAACCAATACTGACTCGGTTCAGTGGGAGGCCACCGCGAGTCATTGTGTAGGCTAGATATGCATTCACTCACCTCAAACGGTGTGAGAAATTGAAGACGAATGCATGCCTATCACTCAGGGATTGATCAGCGCCGAGAGCTTCATCCTTTATTTTTTACAACGGGCTGGTCTGAACTCAAGTGACATAGACAACTACTATCCGACTAGGTTTTGACCTGCCATTTATAGCTTTGAGTTGAAAGTTGGATAGCAAACAATTTGATTATTCATATTTTCGGGAGAACTGGTCAAGCAAATTGTTTGTGAAGATCGGTGGAGTTTTCAACCATTTAAGAGAAAGACATTTTTCGCGTTTTAGAAATCATTCATAGATCAAGTCTTGGCAATTCCAATGCTGTGCTTGGCAGCTGAAAAGGTTTTTCAGTACGTTGCAGTAGTGGAAGTAATGTCCACTTTCACATGGTGAATTTCGACGAAGTTTTCGCTTAATAGAGCTTTTCCTTGAGACTTTTGATAATCATTTGATAGCTTAGATCTCAGCTATTTTAGTACAGCATTTCTTTCCTCAGAAGGTCTTTTCAGTACGCTGTGTCAACGGAGACAAAATTGAGCTTCACATTCGCAGCGCAGATTATGCTCGGCCACTGTGTGTGGATGGCTGTGTGAATAAGATTTTGAACAAAGGCATCGAGGCGGCTAGGGTTTATGGACGGGTTTTTTTCGGACATTCGGTTATTACTTGACATGATTTTAGATCAGCTAAAATGTTTTTCAACAAGAACTTCGTAGGTTGCTGGAAGAGCGAATAGAAAGTCACGTTTCGCTCTCCGAAGCATAGGCTGCACAGACTTGAGCAACTAGCGCATTTATCTGGCAGTATGAAGCGAAAAGAAATCCTAAACCCATAGAACGATAGAACAAGGTTTTCCTACAGTTTCATTACCACAAAAATAGGAATTTCTCTGAAACAGAGAAAAAACTCAATTATATATCGGAAATGCGCGCCATAGTGCGCAGTCACTGTGAACTTCGGTTTTATTATTGCTACCACAGTGTACTAGGAAACCCTCTTCGATAATCAAGTACATTGTCGGAATTACAGAGATTTAAGCTATTGAATGATTAGTAAAGGTCTGAGAAGAGTCCGAAGAAGGTCATGTACACAATGGCTGAAAAATGAATTGCCACAACTGACCTGTGCAGTACAGATTATCGTGCTCACACAACACACAAAATTTGGTTTTCGTAATTTTTGATGCTACGGATGATGTAGACTGATGATTATGTTCTGCAAAACTAATTAATGTGATAGAGTATCGATATGAGTTTCTTTAGATCTCTTTTTTTCAAAGAACTTTAAGAGTTGTCTTTCAGCACTATGAAACTAACTCTTTTGACGTTACGTCACTGAATTAGGTGGTTATTATGAGCTCCAATAGCTTACAGTTCATGAGTCATACTGAAGATCGTCACCAGTGATTTTCTGGTAAATAGCTGACGAGAAGGGATAAAACTTGTTTTCTTTTTTAGCGTAATTTCTTATGTATAGGTATTTAAGGCAGTACCAGACGTTTAGTATTGTATGTATCTGAGTGCCAAGGGCGCTTGTGGAGCACTAGGTATATGTGCCCTGCGACGCACACGTGGTCGAAGATTCGATCTCGCACCTATAACTCACCAATTCTTTCATGTCGGAAGGGTTGGCGAATCGGTAGCAGACTAGCAGTGCTGACTTGACACATAAGTAGATCACCACGAGTTATTGTAAAGATTGGATCTGCTTCATCACCTTTCACCTTCAACGATGGCTGATGAAGTCGAATGCATGGCGAACTACACCGAGAGCTTTTTTCTTTCAACCTGTAGGTGTCCAAATGACGTATTTGCCGACAGCATCACTGCTTTCCAATAGATTGAGTTACCTTCGTGAACGGGAGAATATTTCTAACCGCTGTTATAATGAGGCTTTCTTTTCATTCTGTTAAGGCAGTTGGGTGTCTTCAGATTTCGAAGCATTCACTCGACGCTTTTTCAATGGACATTGATTTGATGGAAAGAAACTTTTTACTAAAAAACCGGATTTTCTCTCATAAGAACGACCACTTCTACAGTATCGTGTTACTTGATTGCTCAATTGCTTTATCTTGGGTGATTTCTTTCGGTTTCGCACAAGTACCAGCACTATTTAAGCGTTTTATTGTCTTGCAACATTTATCCTTTGCTTTGCGTGTGAGCTTGGCCTCGGCTTGACATCTCTCTCATTTTCCCCTCATTCACAAATTCAGTTCTGGTCGTGTGTAAATTTCTGGATCTGGAGAAAGTCATACCAAAGCCTCTCCAGACCTTCACTACAATTGAGCTCGAGCCCTTGTAGATCGGAGGTATGCTGCTTCTTGGTAGCCAGATTCATCTAGCAAAGTATTGATTTTACGACTTCGGATGTGAAGGCAGTGATTCGTCTTATCAGTGAACAGAACACCTCAGGCTGAAGTGAGACAAAAAGTACATCATCAGGAAGATATAATTGTCCCTTGTAATTTGTCTTGTTACATTTGCTCATTGCAGAATAGTGTGTTACAAGTTTTTGATTTGTAATTAGTCCGATATCCACTGTCGAGTATGATGATATTCATGGACATTATTCATTTTCAGGAATGCTTCCCCACAAAACTCCTCACGGAAATTTGGCGCTTAAAAATTTGAGAGTCTACGAAGGTGTACCCACAGCTTATGATCGTGTTAAGAAGATGAATGCTCCAATTGCTAATCGACATCTTTGTCTGAAGCCTCGACGGAAGTTCTGCACTGGTATTTTTTTACATTGTTGTTGTTTTTTTCTGACTTTTTATTTTACTCTACATGTCTTTGTTTTGTTTTCCCACTGGTGGCTTTTCTACCACAATGCAATTTTATTCAAGTTGGTCGGCTTTCACACGAAGTTGGCTGGAAGTATCAAGACGTTGTTGCCAAGCTTGAAGCAAAGAGAAAAATCAAAGGAGCTGCCTACTATGAACAAAAAAAGAAACGCGAGAAGTTATTAGAACAGGTGTGTACAGATTTTAGCCATTTCATATGTGTCAGTGCTCTTTTGTTAGTGTTATTTTATGGATACTACTGTCAAACGACCGCATCTAGGTGAACATTTTGTTGATATCATATTATGCATAGGTATATTGGAAGGCTGCTAAATGATATACAAGCTTGATTTAGGCTAAGAAGAACGCCGCTGCGAAGATAGCTCCGTATCAAAAGATCATTGAAAGTTTTGGATACAATTAATTGTTTGTTCTATGTAAAGAATGAAGTTGTTACGTCTTTAAATCGAGCATAACTAGAGCATTGTCATCATTTATATCTGTAAAAACAAGTATATACTTGTGTCCCTTTGCTTTCAAGGATATTCAAGAGTGATAGGATGAAATCAGACGCGTTGAAGCATAGACCGGAAATGTTCACTGAAGCCAAGTAGCTGCATAATATTTCACATCAAAAAACTGCGATTTGAAGCGATAGGATATCGAGAGAAAGATCGTAAAGTGACGCTGATTAAATGTTTTCTTCAAAAGTGTGTCGATCTCAGAAAACGATTTCTTCAAACTGTAGCATTCATACATGAATTAGGTGAATTCAAGCGTTTCATTTGATTTCTTTGTTTTATACTGAGACTTTATTTTGTGAACACTGCGTAATTAAGACTATAAAATTTTTATCAACAAATCTAAAAACAGCAACACATCAGGTATAGAATATGTAGAAATTAAAGTAAACAATGAGTTAAAAGATTGTTGCATCTATTCAATATGTTCTAAAACGCCGTTCGTCCTTGCGGCCATGTTAAGTTATTCGTGTTACAGAAGTAAAAAATACCAATTTACGTTTTCCTCGGATATTTGAACACGTGATTGTAACTGAAAATTGTCAAAACAACTGCAGGAAGAGGAATGAACGGAATGATAGGGGCAGTGAGTCTTACAGTATTAGTTCTAAAGGTAAAAGTGCAAAATGATGTTCAGTGTAGTTATAATATCTTTCCAACTGCCAATCTTGGTTGAGACCGGAAAAGCATCCAAATCGAGTAGCACTCAAGTCCACAGCTACTCATCAAGAAATTTGATTATTCGGAATTGCATTTGAAAAGAATTTAACCCGTTATTGTACGAAAGTATTGTGGTCGTTCCAGTTGTCATAGCACACTTAAAGACGTTTTAGTGCACAAGACAATGGAATTACCTGCGAGGGATTGGTATTCGAGATATAGGCATACTTTCCCTCCATTTTGATGATAAACATTCAGCCGAGAAAATAAAAAAGTGGTGGCATTATTCCCAACCGTTTTTTTTTTCTCGTAAATTTATCACACGCAAAAATGCAGCTGTAATTGTGCTCATGTTAGGGCTTTATCGTTATTGCTACCTATATAGCCCATAGTAGATGGACCTTATAGTTGTGAATCAATAAAATTGTCACTAGAGCCTAAGAAGATCTATCACTGGAACAGTTAAAACCGAGATTAGAATAAGGAGACTGAATGGGAGGTTGGATGAGTTGCAACCATCCGAATCGCACGCCTGTACACAGCCCGTATAATGGTAACCTTCGAATTTGAAGTGACCGCAATGACTGATCCTTACTATTTCTGAAAAGTATCCAGTAAGCAATTATTGAAACGACAAGCAATGCACAAATTGGATGACCAAACAGGTTCTTATTATTTAACTGCTTATAGCGGTGCTGTAATGTTATAGGTATTCCTAATGATGTAGAGTGATGTGCAAAACTTTTTGCGCCAGTCGGGACCCGAACCCGCAGTTCAGCTTATCCGTGTGACAGATAGTTGCGTTGTAGCGTAGAAAGAGTGATGGCAAAGCAGATGTCGGTAGTGCAACGGATTAGAGCACGCGCCTCCGGATTGGGTGAATTGCGGGTTCGAATCCCGCCTGACGCTGAAGTTTTGTACATCACTCAACATCATTGAGTATAATACACAGATTGTTGGAAATATAGGTAAAAGAGATAGTCACAATGTTTTAGTTTGAGCGGGAGAGAATTTTCAATACTAAGAATTTTCTCTCAACATACAGGAAGAGACTCGTTATGTTCCAGTAAGCTTCATAGTTTATTACATATACGGACATGAGAATTGAATGAAGCCATTAGCGTACGTCGCCAAACCTCTGGCAAATAATCTGGATGAGCTTTTTCATTTCAAAACTGTGTGCAGTAGTTGAGGTACAGCAGTATCTCATAGTTTCAAATCCCTATAAACAAATCCAAAAACTCAACTAGTTGCTTTGAAAGTTGAGTTAGAATAGTAAATCTTGAGATTACGCATCCGTTGCAAAACGCAGATGTGCTTCTTTATGATTAGCGAGAAAAAAAAAGTATACATTATGTGTTAAAAACCTCTCAAATAACTTACCCGTATCAGCCGTTAACGTGCCAGAATCGAGGGCACATGTCCGAATTATCATCGTCTTTGAAGTATTGTCAGCTATAATATAGTGATATAGATTTCTAAACACCTAGTGAACATAAAATAGTAATCCAAATAAAGACCTAACCTCGATGTCCAGTAATTTTAATGCAGTGATCCGCTGGAAAAAGGCCTTGTCGTCCTTTCTTGAATGCCCAGCATGGGTGATGATAAGCTGAGATCGATGGGGACTCCAGCTGCAAGATAATGTTTTTCTTTCATTAAAATTTCTGATTTGGGTGTTGTTTTTTGAACCGAACAGTTTTGTCACTACTTGTTTTCGGAACAAACAACTGTTTTCAATGGTTTTATAAACGTAGCCTAACCGAAAATTATTTGATAGGATAATAACTCTAAGGCCAACAACGTGTCTCAACAATCCCCCCCATAGTCGCGCTCACTTGTGCTCTGTTCAACCCTACGACGTGAGAGCATTTGTTGCGAAGATATCGCCAACAACTTTTTGTTGTGAGGATAGCCTCTCCAGTTCAATGCATGTGCAAAATTTCAGCCACCAAGTCCCTTATCATGGCAGAAAGTTGTAGGAATCGCTTGTTTCATCACGACCAATAACAAGATTGCACACATAGCACTGATATCTACGGATTTCCTAACCTTTTCTCACCAGGTGACTTATACTACTCGGCTTTCTCTAGCCTCGACTGTTGATTGATTTTCGCAAGCGGCACGCGATTTTCTTTATTTGATAAGGAATTTTCTCTTTGTTTCGAAAAAAAATTTTGTATTACTTTACTATTGCATAATTTTCTCTACATGCTCATACATTGTTTGTGCATATATAACTCCTGTGTGCTAAGACAACGCTGAGTATGAAATGCCATCTTTTTCGTTCTTACAGCGCTCTATAAAGACAGTTAAATATCAGATTTAGTTTCGAAATCGCCAGATTTGTGCTATGGAACGAGTGTTGCCTAGTCTAATGAAAAGCTATCTTCTGACCCTAACACGGCAATCAAAGCACTCCAAGTGTTAAGCACAATTTTATCTTTGCGCTATGCCACATTGAAAAAAATGTTTAGAGGAAAACTGGTGATTTTGCTGGAATTCAAGCTTTCGAATGACTGCTGAAAACGTAGTGAAAATAGCTATATCCAACGAAAAAGACCTTCGAAGTTTGAGGGTCGAAAACGACTCTCATTTTCCGGAAAGGGTAAATCTGACAGTTATGTAAATGTAAGGAATATCCAAGGAAAACACTCTGTTTAAAATGTTCTTGATTGTCGTGCTCGTCTTTTCATTCCCTGTTTTATTTTCCTAATTGACCATATATACTTCTTTCTCATCAGCTGTAGAGGTTGATGTTCTAATTGATTAAAATGATTTTCTAACGCAAACATTGAATGCGGGATATAGATTTGATGAAGTGGTTAGATCTTATAGTAGTTGATGCAAAGCTAGCGAATGATTGTGAGATAGGACGTCACAGAGATTTTGTAAGTTTCATTGACCCTTTATCCATAGATAAGAGTTCCACCGCTAACTGACGTATATTGGCGTTCTTGTTAGCGGCTCCTTTCAGGGTAATCACGCAACAAACCTGATGTTGCTCGTGTAGGGAGTACATAAAAGTCACAGTTGTGGCTCGGCTTGTCTAATGATTAATGGTGCGTTCGCTATTTTTCTTGTGAGTAGTAGCAGCACCACTTTTCCTCATCTACTCATGAAATCGTTTTGAAACAAGCATAAAAATTCATCGTTCAAGTCGAATTTCCATAGTTCTGAACCTCTTATCAGACTTTTGATCATCTCATTAGCAATACATAGATTCCTTTCATACTAGAAAGTGATAACAAACAACTTTTCAATTTTTGTTTTTTTTTTTTGACATCTCTGTCCAGTATAACGAGAGCTCTAGTCAGTCGTGCGGGGACGGGTTGACCAAAGGCACGCATTTTTTTTGAAACCAGTTCATCTTGAGTTATTTCTTGTCAACAATATTTTTCTTTTACTTCATTTGATCGATGTCTGATCCAAAACTGTTCTGTTCTGCCGTTATTGACCAATAACAGCAATCCTATACATTCAGTGATTTTCATATTTGGAAAAATTTTCCTGAAAAGTTTGTTCGCCTGTTTCAAATGATTAGTCATAGGATAATGAAGTAGCTAACCTTGGGAGTGTTCTCAATCGTGCTATTGAAAGGATCCTCACAAGCTCTGTTGGTTCCATCAAATGAGCTGCAGACAAAGCAACCAATGCTCACAGCTCCTAGAATATTGAAGAAATGTTTTGACATGATCTGATTTAGTCACAACGTGCAGTGCACTTACTTTATAGAGCATATGATGGCCACATGTCCAAAAGGTGAATGAGGAAACGTTTTAAAGTGGTAACAAAGCTATGTGAAAGATGATTTTTTTTGGCGAAATTTTATTTTCTCGAAGTCAAAAATTCCTAATCATTGAGACATTCCCGCGGTATGTACTACGCTAGCACATCAATTCAACACAGATAAAGATCTACCAGTGTGGACCTCATATTCAAAACTGATCGATCAAATTTTTTGATTCCGAAGCAAAGTAATATTGGCAAAATAGTTTCACAGAGATCCGGATAGACCATCCAACAGAGGTCATTGAACTGTTCGAAAGTCATCTTCTCATAGTTGGAGCCCTTACTGCTTCATTTTATTTTTCTATATGTGTGATTGCTCGAGTCGTGAGCGTCCTCCAGACCTTTCAGTTACACTAGTTACTACTGATAGACCGGCACAGTGAAGCTTTCAGTATAGAACATCATGCACAATAACAAAACCATGATTTTCCCGAAGGACTTTTCACGTTAAGCAGTGGTGTCTGGGTGGAATCATGCAATTGGGTTTAGCAAATCTGATGTAGGACATCCACTCTTGACCAACGGAAATGACAGTCCTGAGTAGATCTTTGTTTATAATATGTAGCAAAAGCCGTTCGGTATGGTTTAAGCCTGCATATTGTGATTTTTATTGATCAAAGAGAAAAGGCTGATCATTATCCAAGTTTCAGATTTGTATCTACTCACTGGACTATTTAGATAAAGAATACCCACACACTGACATACGGTTGGAGATGGATTCACTATCATTCATTCTATTCACTCTATGGAAGACATTAAAATTCAATTTAATCAAGTGTACTACTCAGTAGTGTCGATCTTTGAAGCTAGTGTTCACTTCGCTTAGGCGAGAATTCCTTATGAAAAAGAGGAAATTTTCGAGGCACCATGTTGTGAAGGTGGTGTCGATCAAAGGTCGTTCATATTCTTTGTAAAGTGAGGAGTAGCTATTATCGGAAACTTTACCGACTCGTATCACCAAGCTTCTCAGTACAATGACAGGGATTGAAATTTTGATCAAAACAAAAAGTTTCATCATATATACGTTGTATGGAAAAGGTTCATTGGTACCCGGCTGTAAATAAAAAAGGAGAATTCTAACTGTGTGCAACCAGCTCTACCCGCTTTATACTTTTGAGCAGCGGAGCGCGATTGTGACTTGAAGGGATGGAGCTGAGTAGCCATAATGTGGTCTGTTTGCAGCGAATAGATCATTTTTAGATCTGACCTGGAATAGCGACGAGTAGGAATAGAGCGGATTTAAGGCTTTCGGTGGTTGAACCGCGAGCCATGCACGTACAGCAGCCGTTCGATACTCCCGCTCAGGTGTCGACGAGCGTACGGGACATCGAAGTCGGTGTTTCCACTAACTGGAACGAGTCGTCGAAGCAGGCCGAGGTGTCCCGTTGCTGAAATCACTCATAATTATGAGGATGAAAAGGTCGTAAAGACGGCCAGCTCAGAGGTACAGATGGTTTACGATTGTTCTTTGCGAAAACCACGAATCAAGAGATCGATGATAGAACCGTGGAAAAGAAGTAAATAGTGAAATTTCCGAGACATATCACATTTAATATCTCATTTCTAACGTAAGTTTTCTATTTCATGGCACCCGTCAAACAAAAATTCCAGAAAATTTCTTTTCTGTGATATAGTGGTAGCACACGATCCAGTGGCGGCTGAGACGCGGGCTCAACGCCCAACGGAATTTGGAAGGTTTGCTCACCACTCAGCATCTTTCGATAAAAAAATCTTAGAGTTGTACATATAACACATCATAGGTGAGAAAGAGAAATGTAAATACCAATAGTTCGTCATATTTCCTTGATGTCATAATCAAAAATAGAATAAAATAGTTGAACCTCAAAAATCAGAACCGTTAAATTTCTAACACCTACCAAATTAAGTCAAGAAATGATGAGTTTTCGAAAAAAAATTTTTTTCAAGCTGCATTGTTTATCATCCACACTAGCACGAAGTAAGCCGTCGATACAGTGCGATTAGTATGAGAAAGTGCTATCATGTGCGTAACAATATTGCTCAATTAGAAGTGATTGAAGCGCATTGTGAGCCATTATGATTCACACTGATAACATATTTTTTGTCATGAGGCCTTTTATGAGCACTTACACAGTGTATTACACGTGTTTAAGGTCTCATGAAAGGTATAAAAAATTGGTATCAATTTATTATATCTAGACCGAGGCTTAAAAAGAAGTCGAATTCAGTCTGTTGTCAGTATGTAGTAAGTGATTTATGCGAGAGTTGTTGCTCCTATCTGAGCTTTAAGCTCCTTCATACACTCCAAATGTTCACAACATAGCTTATTCGGTCTTTTTTAATGTAGCACAGTGCTGTGAATTGAGTAACCGTGAACGAGAAACAATAGATCTTCACGATGGAATATTTACGTCGAATTCTGGTGCATTGAGAAGCTTCAAACTCTCATCAAAAAATGAGTTAGCTGACCAACAAGCAGATGTTGGATGAAAAATGTCAAAAAGTTTCGTTGCAAAGTTAGAAACTTGTAGATAATCGGTATGGCACCGTTTCAGCTTTTACAGATGGAGCTTTTACAGATTTACAGAGCAGATCCCAGTGTGGACAAAATGCTGTTATTACACTATAGAATGCAGGAAATGCTCCAATGATGCCGTTATTTGGAAGATGTAGCGTTGCTGCATATCATACTTTGGTTCACTTGTTGTGCAAATTCACTAGACTCATGACATTATCAAGATTCTGTCGCACTCTTTTGGGAATATGAGTGCCTTCATTGAATGGAGCAATACGACGCGGTAATATTCTGAGAATGTCATAGCTTAGGAGTATGATTTATCTTCGACGTGCTCACCTCGTATTTTCTAGGTGCTAGAGGACATACCGCGACTAACTGCATCAGATCTCTGTCGACTCCTTGACAAAAATAAGATTTTCGTGCTGCTGTACGATAGTCCAATTTACATGGCTGATTGAATGTGCGAAACTACTATGTGTATACGCTGTACTATGTACCTTTGCGGAAGGCGCCAATTTTGGCTGGCGGGCAGCTCGACGGCTACGAAGAGAAGCTGCAGGCGTCTGCTCGAAGGCTAATGTGATAATTTTCTAATAAAATTCATACAATAGATAGATCAAATCTTAGCAATCACAATGGTGTATTTGTTTTTTTGGAAAGAACTTCTCAGAGTGCTATAGCAGTCAAAAGAAGATCAGATTTCGCAAAGTTGGATGTTTTAGATGGACGCATCGTGTCTTGATCTTTTAAGAGATTTTTTTCGGAGTTATAATAGCCATTCGGTAGCTAAAATCTGGAAGATTTTTTATGGCATGCTTCATTTTCAAAATGTCTTTCCTTATACGCTCTAACATTGAAAATAAAAATGTCTTTCACATTCAAGCATTTCTCTTTCTCTCTTTCTCTCTGAACAAAGCTTTTCTGTTAGACTTTTAATAATTTTATGATAGCCGAAATCTTGACCATCTCCAAAAAAGAACTTTGCTTTGGAGAAAAACTCTTTAATGTGCTGGAGCAGTGAAAAAATGATTACACTTCGCAGTCAGTTGATGTGTTGCTAAAGGCACGGTGTTTGGAGTCAATGTCGCGAAATCCCAGCCTTCAAAGCGCGAAAATCAATCTTTTCTGTTTCTCAAAGCTTTCTAAAAAGTCTTCTTCAGAAGTAAACTACGCCTCTAAAATCGCTGAGATTTGCACTATCGAATGATTAGCGACTGTTCATAGAAAAACTTTATCAGGCGAGAAATCTTCAAATGTGAAACAAATTTTTGTTTTGACTGTTACAGCTCAAAAAACAAGCCATTTGAATGGTAACATACACCGTTCAAATTCACTTGATTTCAGCAATCGAATGAATAATAATGACTTAGTAAAGTAGGCCTTTTTCAGAAAAAAACTAAGGGCTCACGTGCGCAGTTCTTAAAAATGCGATTGAATGTGACCACTTTTGCGTTTTAAGCGCAATGAAATAAACAAAAATTTTCTCGCAAATCCGTTCAGATCGGATTAATTTATCGGTTATCTCGATCTTATTTGCTCATTACATAAATAATGTGCGAGTCCCAGTACTTCCAGCATTCAATTCGGTTTAACACCTTCCTTTTGGACGTCGTATAATACTGGTTGAGCGAGTCTCCTTACAATCTCGAGGATAAACTAGCTGTGGCGCTCTATAAGGCGTTGTTGTTGTTGTTGTCGTTGACTGACGGAGAGGGTTGGAGAGTGGAGCTCGGCTCCACGCGCGCCGCGACGAGCATCACAACCACTCGGCTACGGCGCCCCCATAAATAATGTGGACTACTAAATTCTTTAGCGCTCACATAACATAGGGAACACTTGGTTATGGCTGAATATATGAAATATTTTTTTATAACAATGGTATGTTGCTTCATTATATCTTACTCAGCTCAAGCAAATCCCCTAATCTACGTGATAGAGTGACTTGAAAGTTGTGACGGTTTAAGATGATAAGAAAGGTTATTTTCAGCAATTTTTAGGCTATCAGTGAAAAATGTTGATACAAAGGTTTGCGAACTGTTGTCATACATACAACGCGGGAAATCACATCGGTAATCAACTATCATTTGCGTTAGACGGGACTCGAACCCGCATTTCACGCAATCCAGGGGCTCGTGCTCTATCTCTCGCACAAGTGACGATTGTTTTGCCACCAATCTTTCTAGGCTATAACGCATCTATCTGTCGGCAACCAACCGTCAACGTTTTTTTTTTTCTAACGCAAATATTTCGCACATCTACATTATCGGTTATACTATAACATCGTGCCACTACTAAAAGCTGTCAAATAAAAAGAATTCTTTCGTTTCGAGTGTTTTCTTAAGACCACAGTTCAAATTTCAGTAGGCCTGGTAATCATTTTTGCCACGCATGTCAGTGGTCTGTCAAAGAGGGCTGATTTATAGAGCCCGATACACGTGTTTCCATCTTGCGATCTCGTCAGTCGGGCAGTTACCCTTTCTCGTCTTTTGCCAATCCTGTGTGGGTGCTCCAGTCCCCACTGACATGCGTGGCTTAAAAATGATTGCCAGGCATATTCAAATTCGAGCTGTGGTCTTAAGAAAACACTCGAAACGAAAGTTATGACATGTTGAATATACTAGCCACGAGCAATCGAGTGCACAACACTCTGTGTTCGGTGATAATTTCAGTGGACACAGAGTGTAAAACATTCGTCGTCGCGAACTCTTAGTGTGGGGACTGGAGCACCCACACAGGATTGGCAAAAGACGAGAAAGAGTAACTGCGCGACTGACAAGATCGCAAGATCAAAACACGTGTATCGGGCTCTATAAGTTAGCCCTCTTTGACAAACCACTGACATGCGTGGCTCAAAAATCATTAACAGGCATATTGAAAAAATTTCGTTTGATAATCAATCATCGTATTGGTACTCAGCGTTTTCTAGACTAATTATTGTCTTTTTACGTTTAGTTTTAGATTTACTACTATTCTCGTGTGTAAAATCCTTCAAATGGTCTATTTTCTTATGGATGATACAGTTTTGGAGGCGTCCATCTAAGAGTGGCTGCAATTCATATTGGTCTTCAATACATATTTTTTTGAAATTGTAAGCATATAGAACACCTCACTCCTCTTGTCTGAATGTATTTTCGATTAGCAATTCAATGAATATACACAGTGCAGTAGAAAAACCAGTAACCCATTGAATTCGAATAGATCAATATGCATGTCGTATGGTCGTTTGATCCAGGTTATCCACGGCCTATATATTGCTCATATAGGCTACGTAAGTTAAGAAGGAAATCCACGTAAATAGTCTGATTGATAGACTTGATAGACCACATTTATATCGAGAAGATAACGATGGGGAACTGTGAGAATTGTGCTGAAGCATACGAATTCGCGAGTATAGGCTACCAAAGAGTACAAATAAAATAGGAACAAGACTTATTCGAAACCTAAAAATAGAGAGGAATTCGCAACAGTTCGAGCAGACCAAAATAACATGGCTTCGATGTTATGATGATAGCAAGCACAATTTCAATTCGGTATATTGGCGTAAGGCGGATAGAATGACAACATACATCTCTACGATATTTCAGCTGTTTCCTCCGTCTCTCGTTTTGAAATTTTGTCTCCTGACTCGTCTTCCATTACGTTTATGGTCGTTTTTTAGTAGTTTTACTCTCACCAAGCCATGCTCGCTATACGTTAATTAGGGATGAGAACGACAATCGTAGTCGAAGACCGTGAAAGCAAATGGAGCCGAAGAGCTCCAGCCACGCCTAATGTTCTATGATCGACTATTTCAACGAAGCATAATTTTGAAAAAAGTCATAAAATGGCTTTCAAGTGATGCCAGGCCTTCATCAGGGTTTCGTTGAAAAGCGTTTCATCGAGGGAAATGACGATGACAGCGGTCGAGTGGTTAGTAATGCCGTTACCAGAAACAATATACAGGTCGATCTTCTAACCAATACTCTCATAAAGTTATCTGAGAACGCCTTACTGTGGCTTCCTTCAAGATTACAAAAATTTGTTTGCCAATATTCTACGACATTCAAAAAGAAGAAATTCTCGAGCAACATTAGAGATGAAACCCGAAACATTTGAGGACTTTGGGTTCAACGAGCATCAGGAAACGGATCGAATGCTCGAAGTGCTCGAAACCGCACAGCGAAACGCACGAACCTTGTAAAATAAATTATGGATGAAAATTTCTTGCCACATCAGGTTTGTGGACACTATGACTGTAATATTACTGAAGAAGTAATTTGCAGGTACCAAAGGGTTTTGCCGATTTAAAGGTCGTGAATTACATTCATGATCACTGTAAAGACATCACGCTATGCCTGACGGCTCTATACACGTCTCGCCAATGGAGTATTTTACTTTATCTCCCAACGTGATAAAAAGTTATAGCTCGTACGATGCTTCAGACATCTGTTCTTGCAAGTTTTTCTTCGAATTTTATAGCAACTGACGCCTATAGGCTACAGCAGTTCCGATTTCAGATTGAAATCCGACGTACACAACACTTTTCAGAATGTTTAGTGTAAAATTTCTTTCCAGATTCTTCACTCACTTCCATGAATTTGATGTAAGTGAGTATCAAGGAAAAAGGTGCGGCATCGAAGGGCAAGCGTCAATAAGAGCCTCAAAGATTTCGCACATTTCATCACTTCCAATCCCAAGCAATGTTGACCTCATTACAGTATCTCATCTTTTCAATAGCTTCAGTTTGTGGGCTGACAAGCGCAATTCGTACGTAGCATGCCACATATCGATATAACAAAACTTTAGCAAATAGAATACTTAAGGAACTAAATAGTAGATTATTTTATTAATGTATATTAATCGGGTAGGAGCATCGGAGTTGTTCAAAAAATCAGCCCTAAAAATATCAACTTTTTTAGCTATGGAAGATTGAGAGAAGAACTTTCAATTTCGATGACTTCAAACTTCAACAGAAAATTTGATGCATCTTGCTCAAATTAGTAATTAAACTTGAAGACCTGGATGACATTTTATCTGAGATTACAGAGGCCCTTCTTGAGATAATTTCGAAGACAAGGACGTATGAGCATCCCGCCATATTTAGGTAGATGAGCGAGTTATGGGACCAAAAAATTGGTCCAATTATATATCAAAATAGTTCCAGAAGGTTAGTGTACTAACATTCAAATAATGATGAGCTTCAAGGAAACTTATAACAACATTTGCTCAAAAATTAATATGATGAGTTCAGTCAACGAGAGCTCCTCAATTAACACAGTAATCACTGTGAATGTGAAAGTTGGTGTTGCAGATATCGTTGAAATCTTATTCGTATGGCAAAAGTACGCTAAGCAGAAATAAGATCAATAAGTTTTAAGAGTTGGTAGTTTCTACACAGTACATCCTTTGGTGCTTAGATTTGCACAGTGTTCTGTGAGAACTATACCAATTCATAATCCAGTATTACCCAAATGGTAAAGGCCTAATGAATTATTCTCACACAGAAAGGATACTACTATGGGACATTGCAAATACAAGGATCGATCAACAGTGTGAAGAGATAGAAGAAACATGAACAACTTTCTATATAAAATAACTCTATTGTTTTCAATACTAGATTATCGATCTTTGACGATGTTCGCGCACCTGATAAAAAATAGCGAGACAGTAACTAATAAGGAAAATATTCGTCAGAACAGAGTAAAAAACATTAATACCTGACGGGGAATATGTCAGAATTTCGAGAAAGAAGTATTTACTTTCGAAACTATTGCTACGCATCATACTTGGCACTTCGGCCTATTGTGATCCGTCTTCACAGTGCTTTTTTTTCAATGTTATTTTTTCGACGTACAACATTATTAAGTATTTTTCCGTTATCTTATAGCCGGCATATATATATTATTTATTCGTTTGCTTATTTATCTACTCGACTTGTCATCACAATTTGTATTTCGCGGACCCAGCATTTTTGGCATTCAATTCGTTTTTCGCCTTCTTTTTGAACGCCGTAGAATACTGGTTGATCGCGTCTCCTTGCAATCTCTAGGTTAGCCTGGTTGTGGCGTTCCATAGGGCGTTCGTCATTGAAATCCAGAGAATGTGAGGGGGAAAGGGGTTTGGCATCATGCGCACCGCGAAGAGCATCACAACCACTCGGCCGCGGCCCCCCATATACCAAACTACGAGCTGAAGTTTTGGTAAGAAAGCATCGCAAAATATCAGCATGGGATTTTACTTTTTGACACCAGCGCACTACATGGACTGTCTCCCATTCACCCTTTTATGTGAATTTCACATGGAGAAATATCTAAAAATCAAAATCGGTTCTAAAACCACTTAGAATGTGAATAAAAGTTGTCAACAAAGCAGTGAGCACGCTGCTTCACACCCTATAAACAAACATCCCTCACACACTTCTTACTCCTAAATGGACCCAACAGAGTGCTATTTTCGTCATTTATCGTTGCTTTTCCTTAAGAAATAAATGGTCGGAGCAGTTTCATTATAGGAAGAAGACTTCGTCGTCATAACTGACTTAGGAGTTGTGAAGAGTCCCTACAAAAGTAGCTTGGTTTACAAGGCAATGCACAATATGAACCTAGATGAATGGATGTTAGACAGGAATAAATGCAAGATTTGCAGCCAATCTCCATTTGTTTTCTTAGACGGCAGCCATCCAATAACTTGATAGAGATTGAAATTTCCATAGTTGAATTGTTCGCCAAGTAGTCAAAAATGGAGAACAAAGTGAAAGATTTCTTTGGACTTTTTTCACAGTACCATCCTGATCAAGAATCTAGTTGTCTGATGATTTCTTTGAGTATTAAAGTGGAGTAAGATCTTGTTGTATGAATTTCTCAGTGACTCCAAAGAAGAGGGTGCTTATCCCAGTTGAAATTATTGGAGAAGCACTGCTGGATGAGGCTCTTATCAAAGCGACACTGCTCCGAAGGACATCCGACTCCAACCACTATAAAGGCGAATACCATAACGACGACTAATGTCTGTGGAGCATCGGCTCAGATCAATCGGCTCTACAGAAGACGAAACTCGTCAAAACGTTAGGCGGATAAAAAAATATCCTCTATCAACTTCAAGCTTTTTGTTTAATTGACGAAGAGTATGAAGTCATTGTTTATAAGACCAATAGAATTTTGGGCGCACCAAAAATTTTGTTTTTCCCTCTCTTTTCTCTTCTTTTTTACTCAGAGCTTAAAGCGATTGCTTGAATGTTAAATATAGAGAGTAGCATTAAAACGTTGGTTCAGCAGTAAATAAAAGAAGTGTTTATTGATTGGAGTCAAAAATTTAATGACAATGTCGGATCGCCCGACATTTGCTGTCGTCTCATAACTTTTACATTGCTCTCAACATGCTCAATAATAAATTATCTCATAATAATTATCTCAAACAACACCTCCGTCTTAGGGCAGTAGACCCATTGGCGCCACGCAGTGTAGCGACTGACCGAAGTCAAGCCTGTTCTCTTCATAGAAAACGGAAGCCTTGCTCCAAAATATGTAAGGAACAAAACCGTTTCAATGCATTTAATCAAATACATTCAAGAATATCAATAAGAGTCAGTGTCATTAGCAAGCTGTTGACTCGTTAAAAATTCAACGGATTGCGATTTCTATTTGATAAAATGCGAAGCCGTAGGAAATGAAAAGAAATCAAAAAGTGGATTTTTGTAAGCGATGGTTCTGTACCAATAAAAATCATAATGGTGCTTCAGTAATCCACGAAGCTCTGGTAATGAATAACGAATGTACGGACTTATAAGAATAAAAAAGTTGATGTGAAGAACAGACGTCATGGTATAAGGAAATGAATGCACAGACAGAATTGCTAGACTGCACGGAAATTAATGCCAGTTTCTCTTGAATCTTTAGTGCCCAAGTTCACTTGAAAATTTGCACTTTTGTGTTCACATTTTGCACCAATTCCAGTCGTACAATATTCACATCAAAACGATCATAATTTTTATTTTTGTATTATAGCTGATTCACGCTTTTGCAATATATGCCAGAAGAAGAATCAAATGCGAGCAGCTTTTTTTATAAAATAATTCTAATTTTATCGTATATTTTCGAAAACAACTTAAAGTGTTGTCATGCACTAGGTTAGTAATTCGTTGAAGGAAAATGGGTAACAAACTTGCCTAAGTGGCTTTGTTTTAGAGACTGAAACTTTGAAAACAAAGCACCAATCAATGGTCATCCACTACTAGCGATCCACGTGAAGACGTGGAGAAACGAACAATTGCGTTCGTAAGCAGACATGAAAGCTGTTATAGCATCCTCGTGGTGCCAATAAGGAGTCGTTCGCTACGAACGCTTAGATCATCCATCATAAAATGTCGTGCGACTTCTAGCACTTCTTCCATTCTGACATCAACACTTAATGGCATCAGCGCATTCGCTGCGATACAAGAAGCAAAAAAGGATATTTCATCTACGACTGAAACACGAAAATACTGATCATTCGACGACAAGCAATAAATTTTCTCAAAAGTAAAGGATTTTTGGGGTTCAAGAAGCCACGCTGTCCTATATCAGGCTTTTCATATCCAAATGGAGACATGTGTGCTACAGACTACTATATTTTACCGTTATTACACCACTCATACAGATCTCAACATTTAGCATATCTTACAGTTTGCACTCAGTTTGAGTGAATACTTCTTATATCAACTCATCCTTTACGATTACAACGTCACTTTGCAATAATTGAAGGCCAAAAGACAGTGATTAACCCATTCAAAAAGGCTTTTGACAGCTCTTTAGAAGCAATAGACTTGCAATACATGATTTGAAAAAGCCGGCTTGACTGAGTAACTACAGGAGGACTTGGCCGGTCGCTTCAAAGAGAAGTGCCTTCTTACAGTGTAGTTTTCATTCAAGTTTTTTTTTACGTGAACAATACTTTTTAGTTGTGACAGAATGAGGAAAGTTGTTTTGCTGGCAAAGATTTCCTAATTTCAGTACTCTTTATTTGAATGGATAGGTCTCAGGTTATAAAAGATCAAAACGCCAAATTTAGAAAATGCATCAGAATACAAGCGTTTGGAAAGTTCGTATCTATCAAGGAATGCTTAAATTATTCGGAGGTAACGTCGCTCTTGATCCACGTATGCGACTTGAGCACTTACTCAGGTTTATTTAATTGCTTTTGCGAACTGGCTAGACTTGTAGACTTTTCATACCTACTGGTAACAATTTCTACATAACTGAAGATATTAGAGAAAATGTGATGGTGGAATTTGTGTACAATTTTTGAAATAAAGAAGAGCACCTCCAAAAAGATAGCTGGCACTTGAGTCTTCCTTTGCCTAACGAAATAGCACCGAAAAACACCCTTATCGGCAGCTATACGGAAAACAAGACGCAAATTGCTTGAGTAAGTCGTTCACGGAAGCTGAGTAGAGGAGAGTTAATAGCCCATCAAAATCGTAGAGCGGTATGATGGCGTTGGAGTGGAAAGAAAAGGCGAAGGATATCGTTATGCTTCCCAGAGTTCGCGAGAAACAGGTTCTCTCAGTTTACAAAAATCGCAGATGGTATGACAATAGTAGAGCACTTTGCAAGCAGAAGCGATGAAATGACGGCCTAGCGTTTATTTTTTATGAGGGTAAGCCACTGACACGTCGATTTCTGCTTCTTGGTGGTCCAGACACTTCCTGCTTCCGTTCAAATCTTGGTTTCACGCGCCTCTTCTTCTACTAGGTCACTCAGATGCGTACGGTGTACGCATGGAGGATATATGGAGGGTATTCAATGAGCAGAAGAGAGAAACTTCATTGTTAATCTTCAACATGAGCGTTTTTTTGTATCACATTGGCAACTGGAACGCTCTTACATCGTTGAGCTCTCACCCAGTGGAAAGAGCAGTATCTGGTTCGAGAACATGAAAGAAACGTGGAGATAGTCAAATTAATATCAATGATGTCTTTGTAGTGACTTAATAAATGCAAAAAGGAAACAAAATCTAATTCTAATCCTAAAGTAAACATTATAAATCCCATTTGAGATAGAGTTATTGAAGCTAAAATTTTTTTTTACATCCTTCTCAAAGAAAGCTGAAAGGCTAGAGAACAACATCGTGTGTCTTGCAAAATATACTCGATAGATTAGCACTAGATGCGGCCGCTGCAGAGGATATTACTGCTTGAAATCTTTCAGTACGGGTCATAAAAAGCGTGCATCTTTGGTAAGAAGTTCGATAGTAGTATTTAGAAGTAAAAAGCGAAATTTGTGGCGCATGTTGAGCAGTGGTTAAAGCTGCTCTGCGTCGCACACGAGGTCAGTGGTTCAATCTCACGCTCATGGCTCACCATGATCCATCCCTCCAGAGTCGGTAAATTGGTACCAGACTGGTCTCAGAGTTGTCTGGGAGGATAAGCAGCACTGACTCGATACAGTGGGAGGCCACCGCGAATCACTGTGAAGGCCAGATATGCAATCACCTCAAACGAAGTTAAAAGTTGAAAATGAATGCCACGGCGCCTCCTCAGGGACGATCAACGCCGAGAGATTTATCCTTTATCCTTCAAGAAGCGAAACATCTGTGTGAAAACTGCTAGTCGAAGGTGCTGCAGCTTTTATGTTAAGGCTGCTATACAGAGGAGCTGTAAGCTATTTGTATTTACACACAAGATATTCTAGAGTGGAAAACAGATACAAAGCGAGATGGTAAAAAAATTGATGTTTTGAAAGACGAGCAGTGTTTAAGCACTTTGATAAATGCACACTATGTGAACATTGAACCAATCTGAAGTAGAATCTTCAGCAATCTATCATCTTGTCATGGCAAAGAGCTCTCTCTCTAAATGTCAAATTCTGCTGTTCAAATGAAGCATTTCCGTTTCTCTCCACCGGCCACAGTCTCTGTGGTGCTGCCCACTTTCATCAACAACACCAGCGATTCGTCACAAAAGGAATTTTTCCAAAAAAAGTTTTCTTGCAACTTATTTTCTGAGGATAGCAGATTTTTATAGGCCACATTTGGCATGATATCATTGTTGGATAATCTGTCGATAGAGCACATAATTACTTTCCACTATGCAGGTGGCTAGTGAGGCGTGTGAAATTGACGAGGCGAGCGAAACCGCCGAAACGAACGTATGCCACTGGTATAACAAATCTCGAGAAGGCTTAAAAGTCTGTCAAAATGTTTCAAAGCTTGAAGAAGAAGTTCAGATACAGCCGATTAGAACATAAATAACATTCTTAAGAGAATTGAGTGGTGTGCAAAAACACGGCCTCAGCTGGGAATCGAACCCGCTTTTCATCCTATCCGGGGACGCGAGCTCTACCGCAACACCACCGAGGCACATTTGCGCCTCCCACCCATTCTTTAACATCTCTATGTTAGCTATCAGCCACCAACCTTTCAAGCCTGAGGCCGTGTTTTTGCTCACCACTCAGTTCTCTTAGGATTATATGAACGATCATAACTCTCCGAAAAATGCAGTAAAATTACTAGAAATTTCACATATATAACAGTCAAAATAAATCTGTCAAGCTCAAAATATACACCGTTGGAAAAATGTTCCATACGGTATGGCGCAGCTCATCGTGAATATATTAGCATCGACAGAAGGAAACACAAGGCCTCACCATTTTACGAAAAATATCTACCACCACACTCCAAAATGTCGTGAGAATAATAAGACAAAACGGAAATGGAAATTGATGGTCAGTACCTACACGATATCCGCTCCGCTGATAATACATTTTTTGTCACATCACGCACTAAATAGGAGAAACGAATGGTGGCCGAATTTGACGACGCGTCAGGAAAAGCTAATAAAGCTTGAGAAAATGATGTTCACAAAGCTAGATATTAGTGCCATCAAAGAACGTGAAGTCGAGATGGCAAAGGTGAGAGTATCTTACACGTAAGAAAGAAAATTTGAAGCCGCCAAGCATGTCAACGATTGAAAAAAAAGGACCACGTTATGCATTCAAAAATGTCGAAAATTGAGTGAAACAGACCTAGGGATGTCCGATCCATAGCAAGAAAGTCATCGACTCAATATTTAAAACTCCTTAATAATAGTTTGAGAAAGATATGACGCTTTGCGAATTAACAGAAGCCAGCATAATCTACTGGGATACTCTTAGAAGCGATAAGGGTAAATATTGTGATCACACGAGCCTATTTGAGTCATTCGATCGTTCTTGGGAAGACGAATGGAATTGGAACACTAAAATTTTGGGGCTCAAGATTTATACGTCATTTAGGGAGAGGTGAGGAGGGAGTGGCACATTCTTAGCGGAAATTTTGCATAACAAAAGTTGAAAAGTGTTGAACTTATTTGGAACGAGTACGTTTTAACATTGGGAGTGTTTTCGCATACATGTTTGAGCAGCCTGAAAAGTACTTGAAGAAGGTCTTTCAACAATCGAGACCAAAATTATTCACCCTGTAGCCGATAACAACAGTATAAGTAGGACAGTAAAAATAGTATTTATAATAAAAATGATAATGGACATGGAAGTAACACAAATTATCTGATATGTCGATCAATTTCAGCATTTAAAAATTCATGAAAACCTCCCTAATCCAAGATACTAAACGGCCTTCTTCTTCGAGAAATATAATCATCGTCATAAGTTGGTGGAGGAAATGAAAAGATGAGTTAATGTTGAGAAATTCAATGCGCCTAATGATTTCAACGATATGCTTGGTTTTTGAGAAGGACTTTGCAATGCGTTGTTGCAGCTAAAAGAATGTTGTTTCACACTCGAAGCAGTGTCGATCGCGCGGCGCAATTCCTGTGTGGTGTGCAATGAACGCCAAGTGCGAAACCTTTCTAACAGTAACAGCGCACTACGTAGTTTTTCTGAAAATCCAAGCATATCACTGAAATTGTTAAGAGTTGCGCTATCGAAGTTGGTGAAAGCCTGAGATAAAGGCTGCGTCCAGCAAAAAGTAATCAGGTGTTCAACACAGTTTTATTCATGCTGGCACAACGCGCTAAAAAATTTCTTTTCGAAAAGCAAGCACACCATAAGAATTCTTGAGATTTGAGCTATCGACTGGTTCATGAAAGGTGGTGGCTTTATGCCAACGTTGCAAAAATCATCCACATACCAGAGCAAGGTATTTGCACCGCGTGTGAAGTGCAATCTTAATTGTAGTGTTGCAGAGCAAACCTAAATCTTTTTGGAAAACCAAAACATTATGAAATTCCTTGTGCGCGATATAAAATTTATTTTCGCTATTACAGCCTATTTTAGAGGCTCTTCAAGAAATAAAACACACCGCTCAAATTCTTGAGTTTCAAGCTATAGAATGACTACTAAAATATTTGCAAAAAGTAAAAGATTGGTTTTTTGGAAATGAGTGCTGATAGGGCTACCCTCCAATGTACGATAATCTACTCATAGGTAATTATTGCATAGATAAGATGGTAACCCTCTAATGGCTAGTCTATAATGTGGGAGAAGAAAAAATATTGGAAGCATATCAAGAGCACTTAGTAGCTCGATAGTACAATAGACAAGAACTATCAACAAGTTGAACGGATAGAAAGACTCTTGATGAGTTGAGGCTGAATCAAAGCGGATTTCAACAACGGAAAAACAAGTTAAACGTAGCTAGAGCACTCAATAAAAGTGGTGAACGAGTTGGAGGAGCAACTCTTCAGTGGGAAGTGTCAGCAGCATGGGTTTTGAGGTTTTTCATTAATTGACTGACTGATTTAAGTTTTCGACGTTGCCTGTTTTACTACAATTTGTAGCGTTTGATCAATACTAAGTAAAGGAAATGACAGGAAGCGAACGAGAAGCAAGATGAAAAGGATTTTTGAAGGATGCTCTGAATGCAGCCACGCCTAAGACTGGCGAACGAGCTTCTCCACTGGAAGAACAACTATTTGTACTTGGAACTAAACGTGACTCCAGGAACACAAAGGTGACATCCAAGAACGTTACTGGATTATTTCCATCACTTGCAATCGATTATTTTGAGACCTCGCTTAAAATATATAATACATTTTGGAAGCATATTCTGAGTCTTTTATGTGGCCTGTTATAGCACTTATACAGTGCTAGAGACGTATTTCAGCCTTTTGGCTTCTTCAGTAGCACGGTGCCTTTGACTAATCTCCCCCTGTTTATAGGCAACCCAAGCTGATAAGTTGCACTGTGGTTAAAGTCAATGGATCACCTTGGCGTTATTTTCAGAATGATTGATTGGGGGTTGTCGTTTGTTTGGCTTACGGCTATCACACCATATATATATATATATATATATATAATGTTACATATGGCATATAATTATTAACATTCTTTTTGAGATTATCTTGAATGTTTTTTGCGAGTTTTTTGAACACAGTTGATAACATGGACCAACTTTGTTCTACCAGCCAAGATCCATCGGCTGAGAAGTGGTGATGGACCAGTGTCATTGTACACTGTGCCGTCACCACATGCGCCTCCCTCCTTGTTACGATGCAGGGCTTAATGAGGGGCGTTGGTCACCGACGAGGAGGGCGAGACCTCCGAAACACGCGTGTGTAACCCTGGCGTACCAACTAGCTTAGGTTTTAAACATCCTTTTTGAAATCATAATTATATATATATATATATATATCAACACATGTTGAGACCTCGTTCAGAATGTATGCATATATATATACATATAAATACATTTCTGTTTATTTTGTACATATATATACATATATATATATATATATATATATATAATGCTGTCAGACGTATTATACATTTTAAGCGAGGTGTCAAAATAGTCGGTCAGAAGTGTTGATATATATATATATATATATATATATATATATATATATATATATATATATATATATATATACTGCCGCAATAGCAGTAAGACAAGCAAACGACAATCGACAATCAATCACTTCGAAAGAGAGCCATGGTGATCCTTGTACATTACGCAGACTGTGATTTGTACGGCTTCGATTACCTGTAATAGGGGTTGAGTAGGCGAAGGCAACGTGCCACTGATGAGGTCGAAAAGTCGAAACACGTGTCTAACACTGTATCAGTGACATATCAGACCTCATAAATGCCTTAGATTATGCTGCCAGGCATATCTTCATTGAAGCCGATCGCAAACTGTGTTAGTGTTTGCATGATTGCTTAATGTAAATCGCCTCACAATCTGAAATGTTTTCTGGATTTCTGAATGACTGAATGACCGATTTGACCGACTGTCGACGCTTGAATCCTTGAACACTGATAGCTTCAAATAAAATCGAAATGACATCATGGCTGGATAAGAAAGATGGTCAGTGATGGATTGAGTATTGTCGAACAGATGACGAGGAATGGAGAATGTGTGGTGAAGATTGGTACTAGAGCCAATTTTGAATGTCCTCTTAGATTCCACGAGACTTGTGCTTTTTTGCCACAGAAACATCTCCGATCTATTCATATGTTTTCATTTCCACAGCTCTTTACTATCCGTTTCTAAGAGGGAGGAGCAGTAATATGACCCAAGCTGCAGATGTTGGAAAGAGCGTCCGCAAATCCTAACCAAAGCTTCCATCGATCACCACTACTTTTTAACGCGTTGTTAAGATTGGCTACCATCTGTTCGGCCAGGCCTTCCGCCTCCTATTCTATAATACAAAAAGTATTTTATCAACAAAGCGATTGTGGTGTGAAATTCAGAAATGTAAATTTGACGAATCTTTCTACATCTGTTATATATCGACGGACTGCCCAACATTGATGTTATGTCAAACGCAACAATTTTTGAGAAACCCCTTTTTGGACAAGTTCATTTCGTGCCAATCTCTGTTGCTGGCGAAGAACGTAGGCACCATAGATAACATGTGATAGGAACAGGATAAGACCTAAAATCTGAATAGCTTTCCATTAGTTTCTATCAACACACTAGCTCAACTCTTCACACGTTACATGTTAGAACACAAGGTTTTCAATAAAAGATCAGTTAGGCCGTTTCATTCTTCAAAAAGTGAGGCCTCCACGACATCGACAACTGTCACTCAATTGCTCTTGTCTGTCGTAAATAAATTCTTCATTCGAGTCATTATATAGAAGATAGATAGCACACTGAACGGAGAACAGCTATGTGAACATGAAGGGTTTTGTAAGGGATTCACTGCAATAGAACATATTCACACGTTAACTCGATTCGCTGAAGCAACGTCAGAGAAGAAGAGACCTCTTTGTCTCACTTTCATCAATTCAAGGTACCGCTTGGCTGCGAGCTAGAAGAAGCTTAAAAGCTCTGGTCAGCCAGAGCATTCCTTCACAATAGGCTATGATCTTTAGTGAGCTATATAAAGATTTTACAGACAAAATACCACCATCATGAAATTAATATCGACGTATAAAAAGGTGGGCGACTCGATCCCATTATTCCAAAATTATTCATTTCCTCTAAAACATCATGTAAACATTAGAATAAGACAACATGTGAGTGAAAATCGATGATCGCTAATTACACCATCTCCTCTTTGCTGATGGCATCGCTCTTATAACACCATGGATCAGCGAGGCGCAATGAATGTTGGCCATGTTTGATAGTACGAGTAGAAAGATTGGTCTTTGACTAAATCATACGAAAAAGATGTTCGTAAGAAACCAGCTGATCTTGTCAGCGCTTTTCAATTATCTGTGCCCTATTTCGACTCTTAGGAAAAGCACAATTTTCAGGCTTTCCTGAAGTTTCAATAACCGTTCAATAGCTTAAATCAAAAGAGTTTGAATCGTCTATTTTATTTTCAAAATGGCTCCATTATTAGCTGAAATGGCGAAAATGAAACTTCGTTTCTCATTCACACATTTCGCGCCGAGCAAGGCTATTTCTCTAGACTTTTGATAACTAGTCGATAGATCAAATTTCACGGATTCCAATAATGTACTTGGTTTGGAATGGACTTTTTAGCGCTCTGTAACAACCAAAATAAGATTGGATTTGGTGTAACTGGATCATTTCTATTATCCGCCCATTACTTCGATCCTTTGAGAAGAGCGCGCCTTTGGTTTTCTTGAAGTTCTAACTGCTTATCGTAGCTCATATCTCAACTTTCAGCGGTATACTTTGTTTTCGATGTGGCATCAATATTACGCTGTCAACAAAAATAAAATTATGTTCCGTAAAAAATAATTCTCGCTGAAGAAAGCTTTGCGTTTATACTTTTAGCAATCATTCGGTAGCTCAAATCGCGTCAATTCCAATAATGTCATTGGTTTTCGAAAAGGGATTTTTATTGCACTGTAACGGCCAAGGGAATGTTAAGTTTCGCGCAGCGCAACGTTGGCACCAAACCACCGTGCTTTGCCGGTATGTGGATAAGGATTTCGCAACATGACTGCTAAACTATCGGTTTTTTCCGGTGTAAATTTGCGAATCTCAGTCTTCTTTTGGTTGTTACATCGCAGTCAGAAATCCTCTTCAAAATCAAATAGATAATTGGAATCGACGAGATTTAGGCTATAGAACGGTCAATAAAAGACTGGAGGAGAAGCATTGTTCAATGAGTAATCCTTGATTGAGAAACAAAATCTAATTTCTGCTGTTTCAGCGTAACATTGATGTCATTTTGAGAATAAAACGCACCATTCAAATTCCTTCAATTCAAGCTATCGAACGATTATATAACCTTCAAAATCAGCCAAAAAATACGTTTTTCCTGAGGGGTCGAAACAGGGCACGGATGACGGAAGAACAGCGACTTGTTTGCTGCATTCACGCTGAACGAAATGGATATCCGAATGTTCCAGCTGCGTCTACCCAAGCCTTGAAGTCGATTTAAAAAGCGATTTTGCTCCAGAGTTGAGCAGGGGAGAGCGGGAGACTTGAGGAGCTATCATGTGCACCGGAGAAGTAGTGGAGAAATAAGAGCACCCGATCAACTCACTCTTCCGTTTCCAGTCAAATCTGTCTTATATACATGAAAGCCTCCTCTCTTAGCAAGCAGATAGAAAGATCACTAAGCTTTATCGAGCATGCAGTCAAAAGATCGTGATAAGAGTGCTTTGCACTATGAACGTGAGAGAAGTGTTATGAAGCTTCAACCTGCATCAATAATCAAAAATCAGAATCTCTCTCTACACACCAAACTATCGAACATCAGGTGGGCCTGGAACCTAATACGATTCAGTGCTAACCGATGAACAAGAGCCATTTGTAACTGGATTCTTTGAGAATTTAAACGCACCTAAGGAAGAAGGAAACCAGATCAATCATTATGAAAACTGGGAAAAAGAGACGCGATGCTCAACGAATCTGTGCAGCAAAGAGGACCCACTGGGCTACACTTGGACGCAGCAAGAAAAATGCGAGATAACTGACACCTTCTTGTGTCAAACGATCAACAGGGCGACAGATGACAGGCCTCAAAGGCAAGTGGGTTTTGGGCATCTTGAAGATATTGGCCTAAAATTATAGGTAATTCGTATAGGCCTTCAAAAGGTCGTAGCAGTATCACATAACTTCGCAACCGCAGTTGAGTCGAATAGACGAAACCGAGCTTTATATGGATATGATTGGATTATCACGCATATTGATACATCGTTCACAATAGTCTACTAAAAATCCTATGTGCAATGAAACGGTGATTGGACAAAAGACGGTTACGACGCATCACCACTCCGAATAGCAAATAAACGGCTTCCTCGAGAACGGTTGTAATAAAAATGTAGTTTAACAAAATTCTTCTTATTTAACCACTTCTCGTGGTGGTATGATGTTTCAAAGATACCCAGACACATAGATGCGTTGTAGCGTAGAAAGAGAGGTGCGTAAAATGGGCGTCAGTAGTGTAACGGATAGATCACGCGCTCCCGGAAAGAGTGAGGTGCGGGTTCTAGTCCCGCCTAACGCGAAAGTTTGGCACACCACTCTACATCGATGAGTAAAAATGTAGCCCTTCAAACCGGACAGTCGCTACATTGCTATGGCACAGTAATTTCCTCTCAAAATGGATTCTTGCAAACACTTATCACTACACCACAGAGCTAGGATTTAAGGGGAGTTACAATTTTTTCGAAAAAAGACTGTACGGGGCTCCCATCGGCATTCAAACGAAGTGACTACTTCACGTTTATCGCTCTTCCATTTACAGTAGTATATGAATGAATTTATAGCAGTCGTTATTAACGTTTCTATGACATATTTTGAGAAAAATATTTATTGTTAAGATGAACACCGATTAGATTTACTTCTTGTAGTAAACGGATTTATCAAATATATATATTTAACACATCATATTAAATAGCCTTATTTCTGATGACGTCGCGAAATGTGTTTGACGATTTGACTGCTCGGGAACACTTCTTGTAAAGCCATTAAAACTCCGGCACCAGCAATTTCCGCGAAAATTTTGCGCGCACGGCCGTCATGAGGTGGAGAGCGGTTTTTTGCCTTTCATCAAATAGATGCAGTGTGCTCGGAATGTGTTCGGAATGTTTCTCCGGAAAGAAGTGACGCTTCAAAAGTCGTTTTAAGAAAAATTTCCATTTATTGGAAAAAAGTAGCAGCTTATTCGAGAGCATTTACGTCACTCGTACACACCTCGCTTATACAGCCGATACCGTTCTCCTTAGCATCGGGAAGCAATTGGCATGTCGCTCGATTTTTATTTTCTTAGGTGCAGATGTTTCGCCTCGTAGCAGTTTGCGCGTGTTCTATGTGAATGCTATGACTAGTGAATTGCAATGAAGTATTTAAATTCAGGGAAGGAAAACCTATCTGTCTTTGGAAGACGATGAGATTCATCAAATAAACATATTTTGATGTAGTTTATTTTAGTGTAGTTGAACTTCCATTACTCTCTCCCTTCATTCTGAAAACGTATAGCTTCAAAAAGCTTAAAGAAGGATCAAAATTAAGGAGAGGGATAACGTTACAATACGGGAGTGCACATTTGCTTTGTGAATCTATGCTGAATCGTTTAAAAGTTGAACATTTGAACAGTGCGAATGGAGACAGAGGATGATAGAAATCGCATCTGGTAACCCTGAACTGTCTAATTCACCCATAACAAAAATTTGAGCGGTCGAATTAGAGGTTTTTTAAAAAATTGCTAAGATTTCGCAAAAATGGATCTCCGGTGTACTTTCAAAAACTTTTGTTCCGAACACTGACTTTTTTTCTAATTTCATAAAATATTAAACATTTGATAGTGCCTAAATCCATTAATAGCAATTAAAAGGCACTAAATAAAAAAGAAAAATAGTACAAGAAAGAAATCGACAATATCAAAGAATTCTTAGGTAGAGAATTATCTTCCAAAAACATGATAACAAAAAAAAAAACTGGAAAAAATACAAAAATATGGGGCCCATTCTTTCAAAATTACACAAATTTTCCAACAATTTCTAATGCTTCAGGATTCCTGTAGAAAGACAGACTTTTTCAATGTGAGTAATCTCGTGTGAATTATTCACGAGGCTGCAAAGTTCGTCCCAAGCCTTTCAGAGAACTACAAACTGAAACTAATCAAGTATAGGTTCTAAGATGAGTCGGCTGAAGCCTACATTCGAGTGATTCTGATATTCAGGCTCTCAGCAAGCCTTATAGCACCCATGTGGGTTTACACGCCACATAAGAAAAGAAAGTGGGTTCGGGTATCGACGACAGAGAGTAACCTACGGGCAACTCAGTGAAAAGGCAAGGAAGAATAGCGACATTACGTCTTTCTTTGCACGATGACAAAACAAATAGTCTTTTCTTCATAGAAGTTTTGAAGATTCACTGGTATCGAAAGTGGAGCGCTAAACAAATTTTGTTGGCTCCAAAATCACTCAAAGTGGGCAAAGCCCAACATCTCTTGATTTCGGGAACACCTTAATGAGGCTGAAACCAAATATAACATATGGCTCATTGGTGAGCAGGTTGGATGATGTGAAGTGAAATGTTCAAGATGTTCATCAAACATCAATCGACATCGGGAATCGTATCAAAAGCTCAGAAAATTCTTGCTGTTGAACTCGAACAACGCGATGCTGTCATGAATTGATTGTAAGGAGTAAGAAGCAAATGGCCGAGTGCCAGAGGCTACGACGGCCGATCAATACGAAGAACTAAAAGCTTGGCCGGATAAGCAGCCGCCAAGCCAGCCACTTTTCTCCGTACATCAGAAATTCTCCCCAAAACTTGGTGTAAATTATATTTGTAATCGCTTCACGAGGTAAGAAAATCGAATGCGCTATGAACTAAAAGTTCCAAGCATATTTGAAATGTCAGGGCAATAGTGTTTGTTAGAATGATTTTCAAAATGCGACTAATTTAGAATTTTTGCATAAAACTCGACGTTATTGGACTTATCCTTGAAATGACAAGTAGTTCTTTATTTTTTAATTTCTTCAGAGTTTCCATTTCGATTTTCGATTATTTCTTGGCCTTCACTAATTTTTTAGCTGTTAGACAATGATGGATTTGAAAGATATCTAAACAGAATTTGACAAAAAAAAATAATAAATATGTTGGCGGCTTTTTTGAAACCACTTTTCCAATAACAATATTATCTGAGTACCTAAATAAATGAACGACAGGCGTATACGAGTTATGCTTACCCTAGCATATTTTCCTAGTTTCCTTCAACTTCGTTGTCTAGCGATCGCCATTCACGTCGTTGGTCGCTTGATTCAACCATGTTGAGCGGCGCGTGTATCACACCATTGTGTGTAAAAACATCGGCAGCTGTGAGTACACTGATTGGTCTTGATTATAAGATATCTCGTGATTATAATTTGAGCCAACATGTCATCTGGTCTGTTGATTGCACAGACTTATTGACCCCGATACACGTGTTTCGAGCTTGACAGTCTCATCAGTTGGGCGGTACCCTTTTCGTCTTTTGCCAGTCCTCTCGGGGCGCTCAATGCCCTATACTAAGAGTAGGCGACGACGAACATTCTACAGTGTCCATCAAGTGAAATTATTACTGAATTGGTAGTGCTGTACACTCGATTGCTCTTGGCTGGTATCGTCGATATATCATAACTTTTGTTTCGAGTGTTTTCTTAATGTCCCTATATAACAGATCGTGTTTGGCTCAAAAAATGATTATCTGGCATATCGAAATTTGAGCGTGGTCTGAAGAAAGCACTCGAAGCGTAAGATCTTGATTATGAATATGTCGCCCCATCAGGTAGCTGGTGCTATGAGGGACGTTTGTATCCACGTGGATTAACTCCGACGGCTTTTCCGTCCATGTGGTGCCTGTCCTTCTCATTATATCACCTCAACATCTATGCCTCGCTAACGGCGTTAATTTTTTCTGCGCTTTCAAGATGAGATAGGTTTTGAAGATGAGAGCTTCGCTTTCCACTTGGATGCCATTTACACCGATTATATCAGAAAACATCGTTTATGCACTCCGTTGACCCCTTAGCAACTGACCGGCCTGTTTTTAGGCCATTGAGGTGTCTTATATTATATTTCACCGTTTATTGACGATGAAAGCACATTCAGTAACAAAAAAATCAAAATTTTATCAGGAAACTATCACACTATACAAGCACGTCGCGTGTTGCGCAGGATTTCAACGTGATCGTCAAGGAGTTAATAATGCAGAGTATTTTTGACGGGCTTAGAATATCAGCCCATGTCTCAGCTGCATAACAGAACGCTAGCACCACAATCTAGTGGAGAAGGTGAAGACAAACTTTGAGTCTTTGTCTATCGGTAATTTCATTGGAAGAAACGATTGAGGCCCATGCTGCTCTCCTTCTTTACTGTGATTTCACACTGTTTACTTCACACTGTTTTTCATGTTCATTAAACGTCCAAGGTGCATGTGCAAGGTGAACTCTGCAATCAAGAAACGGCGAATTTTTAATTGCTCACCTTTACCCCAGGACCTTTTCAATTCGGGTTTTCGTCCGATTCATTCACAGCGCAATGTTCTTTCTCACTTCGCTGAGTTCATTGACCGTCTCTGCCTCGATGGTAGATATCAAAATTACGATATTGTTAACAAAGCGAAGATTTAGTAAATTTCCATTCTTACGCAAACTCTTGCCCCATTCGATTGACTTCACTGTCCACTGCAGTACCATAATAAATAGCTATTGCGATACAGCACTCTTTTTACGCTACAACGCGTTATTTGTCAACAGCCAACCCTCTACGGTCTGGCGGGGCAGCCGCTATCGGCATTGAACCCACTTGCCCTGACGGATATTGGGTATCAATAATCGGTCGATATTCATTTATTTGACCGCTTGTTGCGGTGATATGATCTTGTAATACACCCAGTAATGTGGAGTGCTGTGCAAAAACATTTCCGTCAGCCGGGATTCGAACCCAGATCTCACTCTTTCCGGGAGCGTGATGTAGCGTAAAAAGAGTGCTGTGCAAAACGAGCGTCGGTGGTGCAACGGTTAGCATACACTCCCGGAAAGAGTGAGATCTTGGTTGCAATCCTGGCTGACGCAAATGTTTTTGCACAGCACTCCACATTATTAGCTATGACGAAAGTCAACATGATGTCGCTTCGACGAGCCCCTTTTCTGTGACTTTGATTAGAGGTCGGCAGGAAAATTTCATTTCCGTTATGCGGCGTCGATAAGAATCAGGCAGAGTTTTCATGCAAGGCAAGTACCCTCCTCGGTAGACGAACACTGAGGTATTTTGTTTATTTTGAACACTGTAAAACAAGTTTCATTGTTGACAAAAATCAGAACCAGTGGCAGGTTTTTTTCTTGCCAGGCTTCTTTAAGCCTATAGACGATTCGGATTTGGTTTATGTAGTAAAATCTCTCGGAAACCCTTCTTATGTAGGAGCAAACTTTTCTTCTTGAAAGCGTGAATTACTATCGACTGCGGTATGCCCTATTCCAGTACGTAATATAGCAGGTAGTGATATAATTACGTGAACAGTGAGCATTATTACTGGAATTTCAATGAGAATAGGCTGCTGCTAAATATAAAAGAATTCGGGGGTTTAAATTTAAATCAATAAATTTAAAGGCAGCACATATAAAATGAATTACACCTTTTCTGATAACTGTACAGCACAATCAAAGAATGCTGAAATAGAAGGGATCGCCGTAGGGTGATGTGTCTAACTCCAGCTTCTTAGTGTCTCCCTCCTCGCCACATCAAATTAGAAAAGGTTGTTTATTAGACATGAAGGTCAGCGTGTAGATAAAAGTTTTTTCATAAGTAGGTCTAGCCAAGTTGTGAAGAATCACCATATTTGTAAGGCATGGAAGAATGAACTTATTCAGAAAACTGACATAATCTCGCCAAGATATCTTGGCGAAACCTTATTGATACTGTTAAACACTTCTTCATAATTTAACCCCTAAAAACGACGTGTACCAGCTGAGGTAACGATCGTTTGAAGGCCCTTCTCGCTGAACAAAACTTTTCCCCCATACACTTGATAACCTTTCGGAACTTTTTGCTACGTTGTAGCAGCAGTAATAAAATCATGTTTTACACTCAGTTTGCTTTATTTGCTCGGCTGGAGCTTGTATATGGCTCTTTGAAAACTTTTAGTAGTCATTCGATAGTCCAACCAAGCATTTCAATGCTGTATCTGGTTCTCTGAAAGGTTATCATAGAACGCCGTAAAGGGAAGAATAATTACGTTTTTCACTCAAAGATTTTATCGTACAAAAAAGTTACACATGCACCTGGCGATGTAGAGAAAATCATAGAGTATCAGGGTAACACAAAAAACTTAAGATTTTACTTTCCAACTAAAGGAAGTACACTAGTTGAATGACAAAAATTGCGCGCCTCTTATGAGTTGGGCTGTATGATCGATCAACTGCAGTCCCTGAAGGGTTAAAAGCTAACGTAGAATGCACGTAGAGGATAAAGTGCGTATATAGTTTGCAGCTTCCATTTAAAGTGATCGTGATCTTGTACAAAGGTGTTGTTGTGTTTGTATTCATGCTTTTGATAACACATGGACATCACTGGAGAAGTGCGGTGTGGGATCTTCCGCCGCACCATTGCACACTAATGTTTAGTCATTGTACACAAAGTTTGTATTCGTTATAGTTTTCATTTCGCTGCGGGGCACTACAGAACCTACTGCTTTACTCAACAGCCGTAATAAAGGTCTCGACTAAAACTATCTCTATTTCATCATTTCTAATTCATCTTTTATTTCATGTATTTCATCATAAAACACCATTTCTCCTTTCAGACATCTAACTTCTTCCGCACTAATTTGAGTCCGCAGCCAAACACCTTCAGTGAATATGATGTTTGATCTGCATGCAGGTGATGCGTTTGAAGGAATTTCTACATGCAGCAATAATGTTTATGCTTTCCGATACGAGTTTTTCACTTTGGAAGAGAGAACTAGTGCTATGTGCAATTGAGCTTCTATAGCTTCGAAAGGCAAATGAACTAAGAGTACGACGAGATTACAAAAAGAAGCGCTCAAGTTCTATGTTCCTATTTCTTGGCTAGCGTAGAGTTAGGCCAGCAGTTATGGCAGAAGCTGCAGAAGCTGGGAAGAGCATTCGCAATGCCCAGCGAGGCTTCGCCAACTATAAGACCAAGATGACTGCACTCCGATACCCTGACGGGACACTTACAGCTTCGAGAAGAGCTATAGAGAAAATCATCCACCAATACTACTCGGATCTCTTCGCTAGCCGTGTCCTCTTACCGTCGTATAAATTGAAAGAGGGCGAATATGTCGTTCCACCGGTCCTCCCTTCCGAAATCCGACATGCTATATCGTCGGTGAAGAACAGAACAACACCCGGTATAGACAGGTTAAGACTAGAACACCTGAAGAACTTGCCGCCAGTTCTCATCAACACCCTGGCTCGGCCGCTACCTGTCAGAATGCAAGGTCCCTATTCAATGAAAAAACAGCAAGACGCTATTGTTGTTCAAAAAAGGGGCCCTTCACGACATAGGCAATTATAGCCTAATCTGCTTGCTGTCCGTTGTCTATAAACTCTTTACTCAAGTCATCCTAAACAAGATTGGCAGAACACTGGACGAAGGACAGCCATGGGAACAAGCAGGGTTCCGAAAGGATATAGTACCAAAGACCACATCCACACGATCACAAGACTCATTGAAGTTTCACGAGAGTACAACAACCACGCTGTCTCATTTTCATCAATCTGAAGAGAGCCTTTGATTCAGTGGAAAAGAGGCGGTTATAGAGGCTCTGGATAACCAGGGAGTCCCTACTCGGTACATAATGATCCTTCGTGAACTTTATTAAGATTTCACGACCAAAATATCTCCATTCTACAACAATATCACCGTCGACGTAAGAAGAGGGGTTCGACAAGGCGATACAATGTCGCCAAAACTATTCACTGCCACTCTACAAAACGTCATGCGAACATAGGAATAGGACGTTATGGGAATGAAAATTGACGGTCGACAATCAAACCATCTTCGCTTTGCTGACGATATCGTTCTCATAACTCCAAACATCAGCCAAGCGGAACGAATGTTGACCTATTTGGATAACGCCTGTAGAAAGATTGGTCTTAAACTTAATCTAACGAAAACGATGTTCATGAGGAACGGATGGGCTTCTAATGCTCCATTAACGCTCAACGGAACGACAATTTCCGAATGCTCCAGCTACCTCTATCTAGGTCGTGAAATCAACATGATGAACGACCTAGCCCCAGAGTTGGGCAGGAGGAAACGAGCGGCTCGGGGAACTTTTAAGAGCATCGAAGATGTAATGAAGAGGACAAAGAACATCCGACTCCGTACCCACCTTTTCGACTCGACAATTATCCTTCCCCTAACATATGCAGCAGAAACCTGGTCGCTACGTAAGCAGGATGAAAGATCACTTGCCGTTATCGAGCGCGCAGTCGAAAGGTCGATGCTAGGAGTATCCCGTATCTCGCAAATGAGAGCAAGGATCCGAAGTTCCGACCTACGTCAACGATCGGAAATCAGAGACGCCGTTCTACACGCCAGGATATCGAAAATAAGGTGGGCCGGACACGTGATGCACTTCAACGACAACCGATGGACGAGAGCCGTTACCGACTGGATTTCTCGGGACGTCAAGCGCTCTAAAGGAAGACCACTGACCCGTTGGTCCGATTTCTTCACGAAAGCGATAGAAGAAAGATATGATGCTCAGCGAATCCCTAGAGCGAGGAGGACCCACTGGGCTACTATTGCACGCGATAGGGAAAAATGGAAGAGTTGCTGGTACCCGCTCGAGTCACTCGATGATCAACGGGACGACAAGTGATACAGGTGATATATATATATATATATATATATATATATATATATATATATATATATATAATATATATATATATATAAGAAGGATATCAAAAGATACACATATTGAGAAATTCAATTTCTTTCAAATGGTTTGGCTATCAATGCTTCAGAAGGGCTTATTTTGAATAGACTACATCCAAACCATGGTAGTGGACATAAATACTAGCCAAACTCACCACCTATCGGTAGAAATGCCTATCTTTCTATCAATATTTGATGACTTGGAGTGAACCCATTATTTTGAACGATCCAACTCAATCTATGTTTTGGAAAGGCACAACAATAGTATGATTCCAGTTTTCCAAGTCCTTCAGCCCCCGCTTAGGAATACGACAAGACAACGTGATGTTGCCGATATTGCTCACCTCTTTGTTGCGGCAAATGCTACAACCGCTAGGTTTTGGTGCAAAATTGAACGTAAGATGATAGAAAGTGCCATCGATTTTTCCCTTTCTCAATTACGTCGTTATGTTTTTGAGAACTATCAAGAGATCAGAGAAGATGGTAGAAACTTCACGGCAAAAAAAAATTGCCAAAGTATGAACAAGTAGAAATGAAGTTTAGTCAATAAAAATTTTTAAATTCAGTGAGATGATAAATGAATGTCCATTACACTCTATTAGATCTAATGAGCATGATGAATAAATGGAAAGAAAAAATATATAGAAAACAGAGACAGTTTGATGGACAGCTTCCGAGCTTTTGAGAATGGGCTGATATTATTGAAATGATCTTTTTAAACTGGACAACACATCCATAAGTGCCGCGGTATGAGGTGACATGGGTAGTAGACCAATATATTAATCACATTAAATTGTGAACAGAAGGCTTTCGATTTTTTTGGAAAACATAATAAGCCAAATATAGCTTACAGTTTAGGCTCCTGGCAAAATGTCCATTTGTGAGATATTATTGAATATATATACGGATATACACGAAGTTAAACATATACCGATCACAAAAGAACAAAACCACTAGCCTGAGCAGATGTGGCGCAGTTGGTATTACCCAACTGTATTAAAAGTGGATAACAATGACGTTCGCTAAGATCACCTCCTACGAAACAGCCTTCCTCGTGTTAACACGTTCGGGATAGCGTGCATAACTCTTCACGCCCGCGCGTCTTACCCGCTCGGACCATACAAATATTGGGGCAACCCATATCGATAATCTGGTGTTTATATAGTAGAATCTAGATTACAAAGAAGCTTCATCGCCATTACAAATGGAAACACTGCTAAAGAGACTTAATGAAGGTGTTTTTCAGAAGAAAAAATGCCATGTATCCTTAAAATAAGCATTTTCAGCAAGAGAACTACATTCTTGCAAAGAAAAGATATTAATGACTTTTATGGTATTACCTACTCTTGTGATATTTTACTTTCACTTTTGTGCTCACTTGATAGGTTAAAATATGTGGATATGAATTATAATATGAGAATGCAATACATGACGTGATACGTGAATAGTAAACATAAGTGTTGAAATTATTAAGCTGGGCTTGATCTCTGAAAAACCTTTTCAGTGCCTCTTATTGACAACGAAAAAAATTACATTTTGCCTTTGAGGTAGTTCGCCCATCGTTTGTACTTGACAGTGGATCCGTTAGTACTTATATAGCAAGAAAATGGATTTTGAGAGCACTTCATAGTTACGATGGAGTATGACTAAGTAGGCTTCTAGCGCCTCGTGTTCTAAGGATTCCCACTTTCCAATAAGAGGGCCAACATCTCAAGAAAACAGCGCATTTCCAACATTTTGTGCACGTTTTTTCGACTATGTTATAAAACATTACTTCGAAAATTTACTTCTTACGATGTATGAACACTAGAAGAAATTTGTGCGCAGGAACTTTTTAGAAAGCAGCCGAAGTAACTTGGTAAAGTGATACATGCCTTTACTTTGGACCAATTCTATAGACATTGCTCAGAAACAATGATAACCTGATAATCTGACAATATGTTATGAGCGCTTAATGAGGTCTGATATGGCACTTATACAGTAATCGATACGGATTTCGCCCTACCGGGCTCGTCAGTAGCACGGTACCTTTCGGCTTAGACGGTCCCTTGCAGATAGTACCACATGTATCACCTGTCGTCCCGCTTACCGTCCGGTGACTCGAGTGGGTGCCAGAAACACTTCCATTCTTCCCTACCGCGTGCAAGAGTAGCTCAGTGCGTTCTCCTAGCTTTAGGGATTCGCTGAGCAGCATATCTTTCTTCTATAGCTTTTATGAAAAAATCGGACCAACGGCTCGGTGGTCTTCCTGTAGAGCGCTTGATATCCTTCATAAGCGAGGATAAAATCTCTTACTTATGAAGGAGTCGACGCCCAATTTTTGAAATCACTGCATGTTGAATGGTAACTAGAGGTATAATTCATTCTACCAGCCATAAGCACTCGACTGTGGGAACTGCAATGCCGGGGAATTTAGCCTTTTCACTCGACGCGCGGTTATTTGAATGAATGTGGCTCAATTCCCTTATAAGTAGGGTGAGAGGGAGGGAGTATATCCCCTGTTATGGGTCGGTTGAACCAAAAGGCACTGAGTTAGTGACGAGTTTGGAAGGCCGAAACACATCTCTAGTGTTGTATAAGTGCATACGATCTTATAAAAGGCTCAAAACATGCTATCAAATTAACTCAGTAGAATTTGTATTGATTAATCCGTGAACAATTTTTTATAAGAAATACAATTCTCTGATCGTTTTTCTAAACATTTTGCTGATTTTACAAATCCTCTGCTTAAAATATTCACTCAACGATCATCAATGATTGCGAACAATTTATATATGTTTATAAATCAGCACCCTTCAACATACCCTTTCGCATAGAATTTGTACCTTTCGCAAACGATCAACAGTTAATGCTTCCTATTAATCAGCAGTTAGTAATCAGCTTCTAAGGTAATCGATTTGGAAAACATTATTTCCATCAACATGCATAATGAAATACTTTTACCTATCATCAAAAAAATTATTTCCGTTAACATACAAAATGAAATTTATATCAAGCAAGAATCCCTAAGTCGAATATCCACAGCTCTTAGGATTATTTTTCTGATAATCGAAATTGAAACCTTTTAAACGTCCTTCTTACATCGGCTACATCTAGTACACACGTCTTTGGCTTTTTTTTTCCTGGCGTATGCAGCATTTCCATCTTCCGTTAACTTTCTGTAGCATCAAACAAAACCTCTTCTAAATATTGGTTGACTAAATGAAGGCCTTCGAGAACGTGACTGCACGCCTACTGAGGATCAGTGTCTTCTGGTAAGTAGCTAAGACGCAACTCCATCTCAACCCTTTCAGCTCCGCTAGGTAGTCTGCACCAGCTTGCGTGACGTCGCCTCTCACTCAGCTACCGTGATGGCCATGTCGCATCTCGGAGAAAGCAGGGCAGGCAGCATCCATATGAATCGTGTCGTCTACTTTGCGAGCGACCAACACAACGCCGCTTCCTGTTAACGGCGATCTCAAAGGGTTGAGCTCGCTGAAAGCGCTTTTCAGACGCAGTCGCCGTAAGTTCTCCAAGTTTTCATCAAATTTGTGCGTGTGCGTGTGTGACGAAGTGATATAACAGATGAGTATGCTCAAATATGAAGTTGCATATACTAGAGCGAACAAGCGCATTATATATTTGCCACTCACTTGTCTTCCTAAGCTATGAAGAATAAGCGCGCAACTGGCCAGGATAGCCCACGAACGACTTCCGCTCATTGTAAATTTGAGCAACCTTGAATAGCCACGCCATTTCAACACAGTGCCGACGGCTTAAAATTTGGTTGCCTGAGAAGATCCTGTGTGTACACCTAAACTGTAGCTATAGCTGGGTATACCAAAACAGAAGATCTGCACTACTTAATAGTTCTTCTGGGATACAATTCTGGCATGGCCATTCGCAGGAAATTCCTCCACAACGAAAATCATCAAGCTTTTTTTGCATACATGGACTATAAATAATTTGCACTATCGAAGTACTGAATATACTACGCAGAAAAGAAATGATTTACGCTAAATTTTAGTGAAGGGCTATGACCATCAGAAACAGGTGGTATGTCAGGAAGTCTTTGATGTACTAAAGGCCCATCAAAAGAACCTGCACTTAGTGACATTGACGTTATTCTGAGTGGTTGGAATTGGACAATGTATAAGAGAGTATCTTGAGACTCAACTAGAAGGAAACACGTAGAGGTCAAATCAGCGTGCTTACCTGGTGACAGAAGACGCCACAATATATTACACTTCCAGTAAACAACAAATGGATATATAAAAACTTGATACACATGGAACGATGGAACAAAGTCTCTTCTACAATTCTATAGACGAACTCAACTTGTCAGACATGCTAGTGATAGAGCAATGGTTTATTTCAGGTAAAGAAGGATAAAGCTCTCGGCGTTAATCAATCCTTGATGGGATGCGCCACTTATTTGTCTTCAATCTTAACTTCGTCTGAGGTGATTGAATGCATATCTGACCTTTACAATGACTCGCGGAGGCCTCCCGTTGAACTGAGTCAGTGCTGCTTATCCTCCCAAACAAGTCTGAGACCAGTCTGATACTAATTTAGTGACCCCGGAGGATGTATGGTCTGGTGAGCCATGAGCGCGAGATCGAACCATTGACCTCGTGTGTGACGCAGAGCACCTCTAACCACTGCGCCACATGCACTCTTGGAATTCAATTATAATGGAACAATTGAACATGCGTTTTCATTCGCTGTACAAGAATTTTTCAAAAAGTCTTAGTAATCATTTGAAGGCTTAGATCACTGGCTACAGTCGTACGCGGCCGTTTTTTGAACACTCTTCTATAACTACATTGTTGAAGGGATGTGCACGAAGCGCCTGGAAAGCCGCGAAGCTATGGAATACGAATCATGAAGACTTTTTTAAGGTTTACGTCTGCTTGCGTTCCTTGAATACAGCCTACTATATCACAGGTAAAACAGTGAGAGATGAAGACTTTGCTGGTATCCGCTCGGTTTTATTCAATTTGTGATACGATTACATATAACACAAATGAGACACGTCAATGTTAAGTTGTACTATGGATGTGGTATCTTGTCCAGTTGTGTGTATGAGTCTTTCCGTATATACAATATGTTATACAGATACATATATATATATGTATGCATGTTATATATATATATATATATATATATATATATATCTATATATGTATGTATGTATGCATACTGTAGTTTTGTAACATGCATTCAAGCGTAAAAACACGTCTGAATGTTTCATTCAATTTGTATCACATGAAACTATGTACGTTCGTATTTTTTTCCCTTGTTTCTGTTTATTGTTGAGGTAGCGAATCAGTTGACTGCAAATACAAGTTGTTAGCTACAATTAAAGGAAAATTTACTAAAAAGTTTGGCGAAGTTAAAACCTTCAGCATGGTTCGGTAAAACTATACTAACCAGCCCAACCAGATGCTCGGTGACCGCAAAAAAGTATTTCAGAAATCTTTATGAACATTTTTTATGACAATCTTCTATAATACTCTAAAAAGTGCCTATAATCTCTGACTAGCGACATGTTATAGACTTCAGATAATTGATTTGAACTAGGGAATGATTTCCAAGATGTTTTGCTATCAGTGCTTTGAATAATGGAGTATTGACTTCAGCATCGTTTTGCTTAATTGGCCGAGAGTATAGAAATAGTGAGGTTTTAGTCAAGAAGTAATATCTTTATCTATCATATATACCTGGGTCTTTGTCTTTGATTTCTCAATCAGGAAGTGGAAGTGGCGCGCACCCTGTAAAATGAATGAGACCATTGCTTGATACTTCTTACAGTTGAGGAGATTTTTGGATATATTCATGTGATCTATGATCTTATTTCGCGCAAATGTAAATTCTTTCATTAGAGCTCACTGAAAATTTTAGTAAGCGCAAAGCTCCTTGAAAGGTTGAACTAACGTACCTTTTGTTCAAGTATTTCGTTCGTTTGTTTCTGCACTTCGCGTAATTGCGTGTTGAAGAGTTTCAGATTTTGCTGAATCGCATCCACTTGGTCCTTAAAGAATATGTGGACAAATGTTCTCCTATCTTTTTTCGTTTTCTCTAAATAAGAATGACTGATTCTGAAACACGAATTGCGACTAACGATCACCCGCCAAATTTGATGCCCACTTGTTGACTGAACGGTCAACCGGGGGCTCTACTATGTGACTAATACGTGGATGGACACCTCAGTCGAATCGAGTTCTATTCACTATTTTCAAACCTCTGAATGTAATATTTTCTGAGAAGCGGAACAATCCGCTAAGACCATTACCTACAAGATAAGAGTATATGTTTTTTGGTGCATGTCGCTCAATGACATTCGTGGCTGACGATATATTTATGACGGAGAATGATGAAAGACGCTCAGAAACGTCATTATCTGCGGAGGAAAACATCGCCGTGGGTAACGATCGGGAGGAAACGAAATGAATGGAAAATCTGCCTGGATTCGCATGACTCCTGGAGGTGGTCTGTTCAGAGAGCAAAAATTTAAGAGTCTAATTAACGTGACCATCAGAATTCAACATTTCTTCATAACTACGAAAAAAATTTAGCATAAGTTGACAGCACATGATGACCATCATATTAAATGACAACTCTGAAGAAATGAAACTATATTGTTGAAGTTATTGTAAGCTGGAGTCATTGCGATCTTCCTAAGCAATCATTTGAAAGCAATCAATCGCCTATTTTCTCTTTCGTAAAGCGTGAAAGTTTTTCTACGTTATTCTTAAAAAAAAACGGTGAAACCGTTCACGAGTTTCCAAGTATGACAACGAATGAGGAAAAGTTACTGAATAACTGCAATTACACTCAATCAACAACTCCAAATGTTATGATGGTGTACTGAAATAGAATCAACACTCACAATATACTGACGAGCTTGAGGCAGAATACTCCCGGCCGTGAACTCCACTCGACGAAGTTCTTTCTCAGCTTTCAAAAGATGGTTGATAGCATTCAATGAGCATTTCTCGAGTTCAGTCGTTCCATAGAATGGTCGACCGACTTCTGGTGGAGCGCTGGAAAATGTTAACAGAATTATAGAGATCACCTCACATACAAAGGTATGTATTCCGAGGCAAATGAATCTTCTTTTCAGATGACGCGCTTCTCCAAGATCTATATCTCTATACATTTCATCAAGTAAATTCTTTATGATGAATGTTGATGAACAATACCTCATGTGAATTTATCATGAACATTTCCCCATGTAATTGCGTGTTTAACGGAGTTAATCGTGGTAGGTGATCAAGAACAATTGATTAGTTGGATGTTCAAACGGCGTTCTGGATCAGAAAAGAGTCAACCATGGCCAAACCATGCTCAGAGACTCATCAACAAATTCATCACAGCTTTGCAAGACTCGCATTAAACACAAAAAAACCATAAGCCCAGCTACATCAGTTAGTCGTAGATGAGATCAAGACCACATTTTCTGCCGGACTTTTAGACATTGATCATCTTCTTCGACTTCTAGCATTGTCAGATATCACGTTGCTAGTCTTTGGAAATCTTATAAAAGCGCTCAGTCAAATTGCCTATTTCATCACCACGGCATGTCCGATAGATTCGTCGAAACGAACATAATAAGTCTAATGAAATCAAATTTTCGTGTTGAATCCCATATTCCTCATTGTTTTTGGTGACAGTTACCCTAAACCTAACCTATGTAACCAAAGAAATTGCGCTGCCCGTACTTTATGAGTAGAAGATAAATAAGTAATTCAAGCCATCTTATTCTGCCTGCCATATCACATTATTCAATTGAAGCTGCTGAGAAACCCCCTCGATCGACGGTGTATCTCCTCTAAATGGTCAGTGGGAGGCCATACACAAAAAGCGACAACGAAAGTGATACATGTTTGGCACCGCTATCCTCACTTGTAGCAGAACGATTGCAGTAAAACATAATCGGAGTCGTTATCTCTAGTTGTAGGGGAGCCAAAAGGCTGATGAGGCTTGCGAGAAAGCCGCAACGTACGTCTACCACTAGAAGTGCCACATCAGACCTCTGATAGGCTTAAAATATGCTATCAATAAATCTTTTTGAGCGATGTCTTGAATACACTCGAATAGAAAGGTGAAGTGACAACAAATTCACGTCTTGAACAATTCTTCATCTCCTCTATGAACCAAAGATTGAGAGGGTCATACTACGAATAAGATATTTGAGCTATATATCGATGATCTAACGCATCACTGCACTACAATGTAATGAGACGTTACCGGGGAAGAAGCAGCGACTAGGAGAAGCTAAACGTTTCTTTCTGAACTAAGTACGCTGATAATTTGTTTATTAGAGGAAGGCAAAGAACCAAGGTTTATATGTTGATATGCATAATGCCGGTTCGACAGTTTTTACTTCTATATTCAAAATGTTTCTAGAGCATTACGTCCAAATCGCACTACATAGGAGATCTACCCATACTTTACAATAGCTACCACTTATCGTAGCTAGCTATTCGAACACACCTGGAATTGATAAACTAGCAAAATAATCTGTTTATTTGCTTCAATATTGAAGATTAGAAACAACTACACGCATAGAGCGACGGCTACATGCCGTTAAAAAATAACTGTTTGTTATCGAAAGCAATTTTCACTCTAACGCTCTAATTTTCACTCTGTCTTAGCCTAACGCTCTCCGGACGGCAGATACCCCAAGCGGCGAACGACTTTCATTATCTAATGAGGCCTTTTTGTTCCGCAAATAACTTCAGGCTTTTGTACTGACTTGATACATTATGATTTTCTCTAAACCCTGAAACACTTTTTGAGTATGCGTCTGTTATGTGAGTATAACATACCGGATATGAAACGTAATCTTACTCTTGCTTGTACAACGCACTATGAAAACCTTCTCGGAAACTAGATTTAGCTTTGAACAGAGATATCTAATAAGTATTAGTATACTCTAATGAAAGGCTATCCACAGACACTAGCCATGCAAATAGAGCACTCCGAGTGTCAGCTATAATTTCATTTTCGCTGCTACAGCGCACTAAAAAGGTTTTTGCAGAAACCAAGTCCAGCAGCGAAATTGCCGAGATTTGAGCTTTCAAACAATTGCTGAAATTCTACCAAGGTAAAAGTTTATATGCAAAAAAGGCCCCTGAAGAGTTAAGAGTCAAAATGACCATCATTGTCTGGAAGGGATTAAGGAAATTAGATTCGTCATATCATATTACTATGTAGTAAGAAATTCTCCATGTACATCTGAATATTGCACTCTTCTTGGCAAGGACAACTACGAAAGCCATCTTGCACTTTCCAGTTCGGAAAGGAGAACGATAATTGTTGGAAAGTTACACAAACAATTAGAATGTCCAGCCCTTTCTAAACATCGTTTTGAGTAATGAAAGAGAAAGTACTAAGACATCGGTTATCCCTTCCTTTGAATGTTAAGAAGGTTGAGTTTTTGTGTTATAGCCAGACTGCAAAATTGCTTTTGTATTAGATTTTTAGTGCACACACGAAGTATTAAGAGAATAATCAAGTATAATGTGATACATACGTCTAGGCTCTGACGAAGAAGAAGGAGAATTTGCCGAAACGTTAGCTATCGAATTTCGAGGAGTACCAAACTTATGCGTTTTGTTCAAGAAAATGATAACAGAACCATCGCGTTTGTCGTTAGATATGCATTATTCGGTAGAGCCAAAATCAAATGCGCGATAATCCCAATGTGGAAATTTGATATTAGTATTATTAATACATACGTAAATGCACGAATATGTATTGCAGTGGTCAGAGCGATCAAGCATTCTCAAGTTAAGCTGTTTAAGAAATGAAACAACCTTCGATGTCGCCTTCTACACACTCGATCTTGAACGTGCTCTTTACACTCCTTTGTTTTCTTTGAAGTGGGCACAGAAATTTCGACGTCTTCTTCGTCAGGCTTACGCATTTTCGCTTTATTCGATTCCTCTTCAAAGATCTTCGCCTTCTTCGATGCATATTTAGAGATGAGACGCATACATGGGCACACGGCCCCCTCAGCCGCATCACAAGCCTTTCCGTCACAATTGACAAACAATCCTCGATATCTGTGTTGATCACAGCTTCCGTATCGACACAATCTGCGAGACCTTCTGTAGCACGATCTCCCATCTTGTTGACATTGTGGCTGTTCAAGCAGGTCGTCAAACTTTTGCCCTTCATGCTTAGCACGACAAAAACGATGACTGAAATACTTAGATTTTCTAGAGACCAAAAACAAATTAGAACAATTCACTCACATATCAGAAGCACTCACCAATCAACACAGGACAAATATGTCTTCCAGGCCTTAACAGCATGCTCGTTTTTAAACTACAAATAAAATGCATTTTTTTTTGCAATGAGTTTCAAATTGACCATTTTACACAGTCGTACAAGGAGAAGAAATATCTTTGATGGAGAGATTTATATGGTCCTTGGATTTACAAAGGCTGATTCAGCCGTTTTCGAGGTTTTGTTACTCTTGTGGCATACGTACGTCTCAGTGATTTCGTTCACCCCCTTGATGTCACACGCCCCACTAACCTCCCTAGATCGTAGGAAAGGAGACGCGCAGTATATTAAGGCCTGGCGACATGATTTTGTCAAGGTTTTCTTCACCGTCAGTCATATGCCATCAAGTGGTCAGCCAGGCCAGCGTGGAGTGTGGTACTGACGAGGTGAGTGAAATCATCGAAACCGTAGGCATGTCACTAGAGTAATAAAACCTCGAAAACAGCTAAATCAGTCTTTATGGACTTTTAGAAGTTTCAAGAAACGAGGTTTTTTCCATAAACAGTCGAACAAAGAAGAGGGCCTTCGGGTAGTGCATATGAACGGGAGGACCATCATCTACAATTACACAACCGGGTGTATCAAATTCTATCGCAAACATTCATGCTTTACAGTTCTGAACGTGTCGTCATGAACACAACATTAACATGGCTTATCTGCACTAGGAAAGAGAGCCGGATATGAGAATTTGTAGCCGTGCCAATCAAAGTTCTGTCCCCATCGTTTCACTCGTAGCTTTCATTTCGAGTGTTTTGTTAAGACCACAGCTCAAAATTCAATATGCCTTGCAATCATTATCAAGATTACATTGAGATCGCAAGATCGAAACACGTGTATCGGGCTCTATAGGTCAGCCCTCCTTTAACAGACCACTGACATGCGTGGCTCAAAAATGATTGCAAGGCCACTTCCCAGCGCCAAGCAAAAATCCTATTAGTTGCACCTGATTTTCCTCGTCTTCTTGTTTAATTCGTGCGGCGGCCGAAGCGATGTTCCAATACGGTAGTAATGTAGTGTCTTCTTGTTGTTGGCGTTCTTTTTCAGTAACGATGCAAGTCGTATCGCATTGCTGTAAAATATGTCTTAGATACAAGAATGCTTTTTCTTTATCAAGGAAATCCATCTAGAATTGAGATTTACGAATCCCATATATTACATATACCCAATGATGTAGAGTGATATACAAAACTTTTGCGTCAGTTGGGACCCGAACCCACATTTCATTCTGTCCGGGAAGTGCGTGCTCGAACCGTTACACTACTGACGCCCATTTTGCACACCTCTCTTCCTGCGCTACAGACGATTACAACGCACATAACCTCAGAGACTCCGACTATCTATTTCGAACTTGTGATGTGTTCACCATTGCAATCTACCAGATTTCGATGGGAACTTAAAATCCAGAATAAGGCAAAATATAGCGTACTACTAGAGTGGTACAGGTGAATATTTATGATGGGATTCAAAGGTTCGAAAAATCAATGTGGCAAAGTTTTTCAGAATGAAGCCTGGCTTGCACAAAGGCGGAAGTGGACGATACCAAAATTGTTTTTTTTTTGAATTAACTGTCATTGATTCACCGGAATGTTGTACATGTTTTAAAATAACTCATGACAAGATTGCACAGTTCGTTTGTTATGTTTTTGAAGAAAACTGGTAAGAAAATCTAGAGGATGAAATTGCCTACCAACGGCTCATGGGATTTTCGTTCTTGTACAAACCGCGCACATTTTCCAGGCTTATCCTGAACACAACAATCCATACGCTTGTATTTCAGCACTTCCTTCTGGTGTGATGAATGTGAAATGATTTGCACTTTACTGATAGAGCAACAGATTCTTTGCAGTTCAGTGGTCTAGTTACGCTATCTCCAAAAGCACTTCAAACATTGGCAGTACTGTCGCCGATATTCCTGCACTTCTAATTCTACGTGCTTGCGAATAGTTTTTCATAAAATCAACTAGCTTCTCAGACAACGTATATAATCATCCATTTTTCGAGACTACTAGCTTTCATAGATATCTCAAACTCTCTTTATAGCGATAGATACGTATGAAAGTTAGATGAAAGGAGCAGCATTCACATTGGGAACAATCGTGCAAATCGATTAAGTGATGGTAAGTAGTATGGTGTATTTTACGAAAAAGGTTTTGAACAGCTACAGATCATCGTCTATACATGACAAGATTCACAACTAAAATAGCAGTCATAGCAGTATAATCTTACGTTTGAATAGACGTTTACGATCGTTATGCCCTGGTCGTCTCTTCTAGCTCTACTTCGAGTCCCGAACGTTGTTTGGTAGATATTATCACCACCAGATCTCCTCCTTGAGGTGGATGAAATTCCACAATCTGAATTGTAGTTCTATATGTGTTCTTGGGAAAACGCTCTGATATCGCTATAGGTCCTTGCTAAAAAACCGCACAGTTTTAATTTCCTGCTTCATTATGAGACTCCTGGGTTATTTGCTATTATTAAAAGGGATTTTTCAAAAAAAAAGCTCTTCTGCTGGACAAAGGTTCTTCACAAGATTGTTGTTAATCTATCAAAAGCTTAATTTTCAGAGAATTCGAAGTTTTTCAAGAATGCTTTTCAAGGTGCTGTAGCACTAAAAATGATATTGTGTTTCACACGCGTTGTGAACCATAGAGCGTTATCGAGCACATTATCCACAGAACAAAGCCCTTCTCCTAGACTGCTAGTAATCGTTTGATAGTGTGATTTTGGAGAATTCCAAAATGTGTTGATTTTTTTCACAAAAGATCTCACACAGCAGTGGCAGAAGGTTCCGTGTTTCATACACGCGTATTCCTCACGGATCAAATCTCTTCTCTTAGATTATGAATAAGCATTTGATAGCGCAAGTTTCGGCGATTCGACTACTGATTAGACGTATTCTGACGAATAATGACATTTGAGCTTTTGGATGATTAGTTAGCCTAAGGCAACAGCTTATTATTTCAAAAATACGCGCGATAACGAGCGACACGTTACAATTTCACTTTCCATGCTTCAGAGCTCAAAGAGATCTTTCTGGAAAATAAACATGTTTCTGAAAATTTCAAGATTTTCGTAGTCGAATAATTAGTATCAGACACCCAAGACACTTTACTGATCCGTCTTCACAGTGTTTTTTCCACTGTGCGGATCTCAGTGCTTCTAACAACCAAATCCTTTTTTTCGTCTTCCTCTTAATCGTCGTGGAGTACTGGTTGAGTACGCCCCCTTATAGTCTCGAGGATAATCAGCCTGGGCGCTCCATAGGGCGTTCGTTGTCTACTGCCGAACGGAGTTAGGGGTAGGGTTCGGCTCCTGCGCGCAGCAACGAGCACGACAACAATTCACCACGACGTCCTCCCCTCTTCGGCTTAATAATTGACATCAAAAAAGAGCTCCGTCCAGCGAATTGTAAGCGCAATAATGATATAAAATGAGTACGCGACGCGTGTTAAACCTGGTTTTTTTTGCTACAGCACCGCAAAAAGGCTTTTATGACAAAACAAAAACATTTTGAATTACATGAGATTTAAGCTTTTGAATGATTCTTGATACTCTAGCAAAATATCTTCGTCCAGGAACAGAAATCACTTTGAAAATTCCTGTGCAATAGCAGAAAAGAGACGACTCTTGAAAGTGCGCAGCCATTTACTTGTGATAGGGACATCACATGTCGCATATGATTTGAAAAAACAAAACGGAAGGTTTGAATCCAATCACAGCTGATGGGCAGAAACTATTCGTGTGCATAATTGCTGTCATGATTTGCTAACAGGCTTAGTGCTCTGCCCCAGTGTTTTGATTAGCTTGTTCAATAGTCATGAAATGGTGGGATCCATGCATAGGCCCCTACATAATACCGTTTTATGATTTCTTAACAATCCCTTCATGAGCTTTTCTTCTTCTTGGATGTTATCGAAGGTCAATTGATTCTTTTTAGATATTCTATTCGACTCTCTCAGAGGGTTTCCATACCTCCACATCTGATACTTGTGAAACAGACAAAACTTATTTAAAACAGTCCATTTCCAGTTTCCGACAATAGGTTAGTCCAGCTGAGACTTGAACCGGCGATTATGAGTTATCATACGTAATTCTTAACCATTACGCTCCTACGCTTTGCTTGTACATTACAGCTTCGTGAATGCTACTAATTGTTAGATCAGAGGTAATAAGGCGACTGTGCAGATCATAGGGCATTCTACTGCTCCCTGATTCTACTGGTGCTATGGATGCCAGAAGTCCCACCCATTAATCAAGCGGCTGTTAGACGGCGATGTAACAAACGAGACGCCAACTCATCTTCGACATTTGATATATTCTGTCGAATTTCGTTGAGAAATTTATAAAAAGTCAATCGATGGACCTCTATGGCAACAAAAGCATTTACTTGCGGGGAAAACCTCCTTTGTTCGATGGTATGTGATTTCGCTCGTTGTTGTTTCTGTCTTGCAGGAATTCTGTAACGATCTAGCATTAAACAGACAACGATAGGACAATCATACTGAGCCCTTTGTTCTTCCATGAGAACATATCGAATTTCGAATTGACTTCTAATTCTTGAAGATGTCAGAAGGGGTTACGAAACATATAAGGTTTTTGATAAGTTATACAGGTTCTCAACGAGAATCATTCGATTTCTCAGGGGTCCACTCTAGATTACATGACTGTAGCAAATATTTCGTCTCCACAACCTATAGTTCGACTAATCGTCGAGTAGATTCACCTGACACAAATCTCATAATTGCCCCTGAACGTTCGAGCACCGGTTATCTCGATTTGTATGACTATACCGTGGTATATAACGATTTGATTACAAAGGTCACGGCAGTATCCCGCCCGCCGCGCGTAATGAGTGAGCAGTCCAGCGTGTCGAGTGCTTGGTGATGCCGGAAATCGGAAAGAAGCTTGCTGGTTCGAAACCTACCACGACGCTTCACAGCAACTTCTCAATGGTTTTCGCAGTTCATTATGCACCATATCACTGATATAGTATACCAGATCTGATATTGTAACACTGCAAGACAAACGATCTAATATTTAAACCATTTATTCAACACTTAGTTTCGTAGTGAAAAGTAATAAATTGCCGACAGCTGAGCGTTTTTCTTGTTACAACAATTATGTACATGGAACAGTCTTCAATACTTAAGACACCATGAAGTTTGCTGCGAAGTGTCACATTAGTAAATCAAACCAGCAACCTTATTCACGAGGCCAGCATCAATAGCCACCTGGCACTACAAACTGCCTCAACCACGCGCGACGGCGGGGTGGGGCTAGCGCTGTGACCCTGTGGTACTCAAAAGGCTAATATAAAAATGTCAGGTCAGTGTTTTTCCAAACGAGGAGATCCCGCAGAATGAAGTCACGCAGTACATCGCACCTCGGCACTCAAGTATAGCACTAAGGCACGATATAAATGTAATGCACCGTAGGCGATGATCAGTTAAGGCCTCAAAGGGATCAGAGATAAAGCTAGAGCGCTAAGAACGAAACTGAACACTACTGTACGTAGGGTAGTCTTATGGGGACCCAAAATGTCAAATCCACGACGATAAATCGCCTTTTCAAAACGATTGTCTTACGAGCTTACAATCCGCTTTCATCGAGTGGTACCCATACTATCACAGCTGCTGATCCATATAAAAACTTCCTCCTTCTCCTTACACTCACTCATCAAATCATGAGTGAATCGCTGTCATTGATGCCAGTAGATTTCATAGAACTACTCACCCCGCCTGACATCCGTCTGCTAGTTGAACTAGTATTAGTTACATTCATCAAAGACCAGTCGTGGGTAGAACAACTAAAAAATGACTATGTTCTATCTCTGTAAACGACTATTTACCATCTGTTGATGATATCCACTCAAAACACCTAATCGTCATTTATATATAATATATAATTTGATAACAAGTTCTAAGGCTTTCTGAGGTTTGCTTTGGTATCTCAAGTGCTAGACCTATGGTTCGTTTATTCTCGTAAACCTCATCAGTATCATATGCCATTCAGTTCGACCGCTCCCCTACAACTAAGGGTAGCGGCGCCGAACATGTATCACTCCACGTAAAGGGAAAAGGTCACTTAACACTACACTAATTCGTGGTCGATTGCCCGTGGCTGGTAAAACACATACAACATTAACTTTCCAACGAACTCTTTCTGAGGCCTCGTTCAAACGGTTGACTTCCGCGGAACCTAACTGGGCGTGTCTGCCAGCGTGGGAACGACTCCGCCTCGTTTGCCTCGACCAGTCGCCAACTACAGTTCTGTTTTTCGTTGCAAGATCCACTCCAGAATTTAGCTGCGTGTCTGCAACGAAAAACAGTACTGTAGCCGGCTACTAGTCGCGGCACGCGAGGTAGAGTGTTCCCACGTTGGCGGACATGTCCTATTAGAGTCCGTGGAAGCACCGGATGAAATATTATAATCTCATAGCATGCTTTTAACAATTTTGAAGTTTGTGTAGTATAAAGTGAGTAGAATCAGCAGTATACTCTCCCAATCGTAGTTTCCAAAAGCCCATCTATAACTAAAAAAAAAAACTAATTTCATTTAAGATTTTAAAACGTTTTAGTGTTCATTCCATTAGATTTTCAGTACAGAAGTAAACAAGGATGACGGGTATCTTCAATAAAACTTCAAGCAACGAAAACAAAAGACACAAAAGTGACAGCTGTGAATATCAAGGAAATCAAATCTTTATTATTCGCGTACAAAACCCGTTTAGTCACCAACTGAGAATGAAGGACTGCTAAAATTACTCGAGTTACAAAATTGGACAATTTAGATATTCATGACATTATCTAATGCTTGGATTTCCAACATATTAACTTTTGCTTAATTCAGATTAGATCAGATCACTTCTCATTGCCAATTTTGCTCAAATTTGTTTACATAGAAACGGGTTTTTAATGCGTCAAAGTGTTACACGTGAAGTAGCCTTCTACACAATTTTCAAGAAAAGAGAAAAATCGCACGGGTTTAGCAGATATCTTGCTAAATTGGAGAAGTAGTACCAACAAATTCTATTTAAAGTACTTCACATTTATTACACATCAGCGCGCCGACAAGCACTGAGCTGATCATGCTTTTCCCGTGTATGCTGTTGACCTGCAACTCAACACAAAAGAAACGGATCATACGCTGACAGTCACGTCTCGACAGACTATAGTGTGTCTGTACAAGATATCGCCCGAGAATCGTTACTTCTTCACCGGCTCCAAGAACACTCTTAAATAAAACATGAGCAGAGATAGAAGCCGGAATCTTCACATTCTTGCCTACAGCTTCTGGCTCACCAGTACGAAGAAATTGCCAAGCCAACAATAATGCATATGGTCTCAAGCTGATGCCGCTCTTCCACTGCAACCTGTCATGATCATTTAAGAGTGGCTAGGGTCGAACTATTTAGCCAACGTCTAACTCTATCAGAGCAGCTTCATATGCTCACCAGTTTCATAAAGAAAAAACAATAGAAATGGCTTAGGAAAGTAATTTCGTATCTTACAAATTAGAAGCCTTCACTCGTTCAAGTCTGTGATATACCACTTATATAGAAAGAAACCCAACGACTACGACAAAGAATGCGCTCGTTAGCTTCCTTCGCCACAGTACCTGCTTTTATAAGCGACAGCGACCACCATCTACTAGAAAAGTGGCGCACTACCCTTGTAATAACGTAAATAAAATAGGAAATGAACATGATGGCGAAGTATATAAGCATTAGACATCAGTGATTTCCACTTCAGTTTCGTGAGATGTTTGTGATGAAAAAACATTGGCAAAAACGGGATGTTGATCATTTTCCGACTCCAGTTTTTTGTGTTCTGGAGATGAAAATGACGTTGTTGACGGCAATGAGATCGGCTCCAGTGATGCCTTAAAAAAAGGAACATTCTACTTATTGTTTACTTCTTAATACTGCAGAAAATAGTGGTTTTTGGTTAATAAAGAATACGATATCAAATGGTGCAGTATACTCAAGTTTAGAGAAAAATAAAGCCCCTTCACTAACCAGTATTGGTAATCGTGTTAATACATCACTGTAATCAACACAATTGCTAGTTTGAAGTGGTGCAAGAATTGAGCCAGTATGCTACATAAATTTTTTTAAAATACAGTCACTACCATGGATTTAAGCCTCCCAAAAACCACAATTCATGCCAATCTCTAGCATATAGAAAAAACCAACGTCAGTGCGGTCGCTCTCCACGGTATGCTCCTGCTGTATTCCACTCAGATCAAGGCGTTCAATGCCATAAATCAAACGATCATTATCACCACGAACACAATTGTTTTTGACATCGGGGAAGTCGAACTAGATAAGTCAAGTTATGAATATGTAGAGTCACGAATATTTATGTATGCATACATGTTATACACATATGTACATGTATACATACATATATACTTATACATATACATATATATATATATATATATATATATATATATATTCAAATGTACATCTACGTATATGTACTTACGTACACGCACGTACATATATATATATATATATATATATATATATATATACATATATATATATATAAGTATATATATGCGTATATATATATATATATATATATATATATATATATATACATATACTGCAATGACATAACCGCATTGATTTGATAGCTATATCACAAGAGTACAAAATCCAACATTTCTAGCAAACATTAGCTTCCTTGAAATTCATCGAGGTCTCCAAACAATCTTTGTTGTCTGTTTACACATTTCAAGCCTTTCATGAGATCTGATGTGGCACTTCGAATGCCGGACGTACGTTTCTGTGTATTCTCGTGCACTCATCAGTACCACGTGTCTTTCGGTTCAGCCGAGCCGCTACATATAAGGGAATCGGTGCCAAACATGTCACACTGCACGTCAAGTGATAAGATCACTTGATTTTGTCATGACATTCAAATTGATTCCAAAAAAGAATGTTTTAAGCCTGGACGAGGTTGGCACGCCAGGGCCATAAACCGGTGTTTCGGAAGTTACGGCATTCTCGTCAGTGACCCCCGCCCCACATCAAGCCCTGGATTGTAGCAAGGAGGGAGGCGTATGTGCTGATGGTATAGTGTACAGTGACACTGGTCCATCACCACTGTTCAGTCGATGGAATTCGGATTTTATAGATTAATTTGGGTCTACCAACCGAAATCCATCGACTGAACAGTGGTGATGGACCAGTGTCACTGTGCACTATACCATCACCACATACGCCTCCCTCCTTTGAATGTTTATCACGAGGTTTTAAAAACAGTTAATCTTATGGATTGTAATGACAATCGATTGCTCGATGGCTGGTACAGCTGATGGAGTAACACTTCGCTATTCGACTGTTTTCATGGAACTTCGAAAGCAAGACACGCCTAGCAATCGAAGTGTCATATCACAACTCATGAAAGGGTCAAAATATGTTATCAAACTATATTGTTTTGGGCGAGGTCTTGAAAAGTAGCCGAATAGAACTGTATTGTTATATCTGTGCTGTTTCAAGTTCTGCGTAAGAATTTCTTTTCATAAAAGTCGTAGAATGTTGTCTAAGCAGATCTCGAGATCTGGAGAACAGCCTGACTAGGGCGTTCTCAGATAACTGCAGAGAGTACGGAGGGGTCAGGCCAGTATATTGTTTCCTGATGAAGTGCATCACTAACACTTGGCCATCGCTTTCCGGAACAAATCATGTTACCAGAAAAAATGGAATTTCTAAGTACGCACTGCTCCTGATGTTTTTATAAGGCGTAACAGTTATAGAGCTGATAGTGTCAACTTTATCCAAATGATCTCGCTAGCCAGTGGTTGTAGACCTACCGATGGAAAACAATCAACGAGACCAAAGCATGCTACGATCGAAATTAGCGTAAAAAAGTCAAATTCACCATCCTCAATAAGTAGCAGAGGCACTATCATCTTTACGAATTTAAATCCTGTGAATTTACAAGATTCTATCGCTTGCAAAACCTATTTCTCTCTCTTTTTCAATCTATAGAATGCATCCGCACTTTTAGGCACTCTTCACATATGTTCGTTAGCGATTCGAATGGTTACGAGACTCACGTTCTTCACAGGTTCAGTCATGTAAGTCATTGCATCGGGGTCGACCCATGATAAACCAACACCATGGTTAGAACGTGGCTTGTCATCTCTCTCCCACCAAAATTTATCCTTTATAGCATCTCCATATGACATCATTCGATTCCGTACTTGTTCATGCAGAGAGGGATCCCAAGGAGTTAATCTAAAAAAGTTCACCAACAATGGATTAGTTTGTAGAAATACAAAAATTTCTAGAGATCCAGAGATTTATCAAATACTAATAAACGTCAATATTTCCTGAATCTGTATAACAAGTCTTCACACACAATGGGATAATTGAAAAGCGATTCCTAGGGTGGAAAGGATAAGGAGTGACAGAGCTCACCAATCAAGTTAGTAGAAGGCAGATCACGATCACAGATAATAAGAGTGTCAGTAATCATTTGAAAGCTTAGATCTCTGGCTGAAGCTGTACGTGGCTCGAAACACCTTTTTGAAACACTGCAAAATCCAAAATAAAATTATGTCTCACACGACCACGCGTTTTTTTCTCATCTTGCTTACGCTTCGCTGGACAAAACTCATTCTTTCGACTGCTAGTACTTTATTGATAGCACAGGTCCGCAAGAACTCAAAATTGTTTGAATTTTGAAAAAAGCTCTCTTGAAAGCGCCGTAGGAGGAAGAAAACATTTGTGTTTTACACCTCGCCGGACACAGTTCTTTCTCCCAACTATTAGTGATGCATCGATAGCGTAAAATTCAAGGATATTAACGCTGTGCTTCTTTTCAGGAAAGGCCGTCTCTATGCAGTGTAGCACGGAAAATGAGATTGATTCACAAACGGGATTATGTGTTCTTTGGCCAATTCATGGGCTGCAGTGGGACGGCAAGAGGGTTAGCGCAATGATCGATCGATTTCTTACATGGAGGTGTGATGTCTGTTATTCAATTAGGAACTGCTTCTCCGCTTGATGGAAACTCAGATTAAACGCATGACTCGATACTACAGTATTTTCTCCACACTTCATGTGGTTTCCACGTTTCAAGCGAAGTAGTATTCCAATTGCGCGACCGATTTTTAACATAACTTTATTCTCAACTTTACAGCATTTCAAGAAAGTCTTTTGAAAAAACCTATCACGTACAGCTCAAACCAGATATATAAGCTTTCCAATGATTACTAAAAACCCTATGGAAAGTACTTGTCCAGCGAACGGGGTCGAACATTCATTTGTCGCCACAGAATGACAAGAACCATAGTTTTTCTTCTTCATGACCTCGATTTACCCCATTTTCAGCTCCCAGTGCATGATCTGCCTGGATATTCCTTTCCGGACGTTTTTGCTGATATAGCACGACTTGTCCTTTCCATCATCGGAGATCGAGCGGAAATAACTTCTCAAACGGTTGTTTTGAATGTCCAAATCGAGTCAGATAAAATCCAGGAACACAGTAGTAATTCCACTTGTGATTCAAGCATTGCAAACCAGCAAAACCTTAGCGATAAAGCGATACAACAAATCTTTTCAAACCTCCAATACAAGTCAGTTTTCTTTCAATGATTAGGTTGAATTATGATAATGGATGAATTTTTGAACAACCAAATGAGGTGAAGATGTTTAAGAAAATGAGAAATTTTGAGAAGAGTATAGCAAAAGGAAAAGTGAAACAAAAAGGAAAAACGAAGAACAAAACGAGAAAACCGCTGGCAAAGCAGATAGAAGAATGTGGTAAAATCTAACCAAGGGAAAATCCCAAGGTCTTGAAGCTTCCGACTATCCTAAGATCCCAGTCATATCCAAGTTAGACAGAGTCCAATTACTACATGACGAGCCTTACAGAGACGTTGGGATTCGAATTTAAGCGGAAGACTCCATAAGGATGCAATGCCGACAAATCACACTATCTCAAATGACTGTTCAGTGTCTCTAGAGCGAAAGCTACATAATTTCCAAATGTATGAATCAATAAACCACTAAATCTTTTTTGCATTGTTCGAGATGAAGATGGTTCTTTTGAAGACCGTACATATAGAGAAAATAGGATCATATGAGAGACAAAGTAGTTAGTAGCAGATCATCAATAACAGGAGGAATATCAGTCAAAACAAAGAAATAAATGAAAGATTGGATGAAGACCATCGACCTTACCGTAGAACATTAGGATCGTCAGCATTCTCGGGTTGACCATAAACTTCCATCCGACTTTGATTCACACATGTCTTCGCTATTGATCTAGAATTACATAACGTACAATAGTCGCTCAAGTTTATCGCTTTAGTGCTAGTTTTTTGATGTTCTAGCTATATATGGATCTTGAGTGATATGCAGAACTTTGGACCTCGGACGAAAGTTAAACGCACTTCTCACCGCTTCCGAGAATGTGTGCTCACTACACTATCAGAACTCCTAATTCAGTGTTTCACGTATCACTACACACCCATTGATGTAGAGTGATGTGCAAAACTTTCGCGTCAGGCGGGACTAGAACCCGCACCTCACTCTTTCCGCGAATGCGTGCTCTAAGTTACACTACTGACGCCCATTTTGCACATCGCTCTTTCTACTCTACAGCACATCTATCTGCCAGAGTTTTTCACATCACTCTACATCAATGGGTATATATTTGTAACATCATACCACCGCTAGAAGCGGTTAAATAAAAAGAATCTGTTTTATCAATACACAATTAAGAGAACTGAGTGACCCGCAGACATTCGACGGTTTTTGTCCATTATGGGGCGACGAATGGAAAACCGATCTCGTTCGTTAGGCAGAACTTCATGGAAGTGTTAGTAAGTATTCGAAAGTTCAAGTCTCTGGCTAGAGCCGCACATGGCCTGTTTTCGAAGAGACCATTTTATAACGCTAAGAAGTTCGAGATAAAATTGTTTCCCGCACGCGCATATTTCTAATCAGACGAAGCTCTTCTTAGAACACTAGTAATCATTGGATAGCGTAATGTTTGGTGATTCCAACGCTGCTTTTTTTTGGAAAGCCGTTTCTCTAGAACGCAACAGGGAAAATAAATCGAATTCACAAACGCGAGTAAAGTGGTCTTTGGCCAATTCACATGCCGCTGAGTAAGGCGGCAAACACACTGACGTCATGACCAATCGATCGTCGAACATATAAACGTGTGGAGAAATATAGCGTCAGCGGTCCACGTAGCCGCCTTGGCCAGCTGCACGTGAATTGGCCAAAAACCACTTTGCTCGCGCATGTGAATTCAATTTGATTTTCCCGTTACATTGCAGAGAAACGGTTTTTCCAGAAAATAGGCACCCGACTCTGACGCATAGTGGTGGCATACGTAAATTATAAAATTATACCACTACTCGGAAACAGTACAATAAAGACCCCACCCAGATCACCTAACTACTTTGATCTACAGCCAATCAATAAGGTGTGTGCAATGTTCTTTCACAAAAAACCTAAATGACTAACCTGAACTTGGCCTTGTCGTCTCTCCAAGTTAAGGCAGCATTTCGATTTGCACATGAATCCGGATCGAATTCGAAAGAGGAAAAGAATAGTCGCTGAAACGGTTCTAGAATATATGAAATAACACTATGAACCTACAATTTCTTGAAAATTCATATAAATAACCCGAAAAATTGACTATGTTCGTAGTTTTACTCCAAGTTGTCAAGTAGGCCAAGCTTTTCATCCGTTCGAAACGGGACGATTTTTCGCCTAAACTTTTTTGTTAATCATTCAGTAGTATGAATCCCGGCAATCTCAGCACTATACTTGGTACGTGAAAAGACTTTAACGCACATGAGCACCCAAAAGACAAAACGTTTCACTTTTGGCTTACATTTTTTGCTCGGCTTGAGTTAGCCGACCATTTTTCAACAGGCTCAGTACATACTCGATTGCTCGAGAAACGGGGATTTTGAAAGTGGGTCTGCTATTGACACAAAAAACAACATCTCTGACTGGGAGACATACGCAGCAAAAGCATTTGAACGTGTACAGAAAGTCATGACAAATCAGAACTTTATAAGAAATTTGTTACTTCTCTCGACACGGAGAAAAATTTTTTAGAAAATGACAAAATTGCAAGTTTCACGAATCACGAATACCACCTCAGACGGACGCAACTTTTGCTATTTAATTTCTTCTCAGTTCCAAGAAAATTTCCTATATTCTAGGACTGTGGAAGAGACTTCGGTAAATTGTACTATAAGTATTAGTTTTTACTTACGTTTCACACTGCCCCTAAAATGAAAAACCGAAAAACCCGTCATAAAGTTGAATCGCCAGGTTATCTACTTTGAGTGCATCTTCTTTTCACTTTAATAGCAGTTTATGGAAATTTTTTCAAAAAAGCAACTTTGGAATGTTAAATGTATACCCAAAAGCCTTCCATAGACCGCAGCAGAGCGAGCAAATCAAACGGAGTGAGTTAATGCTCTTTCAGTTGCTACAAGCATTAAGAGGGCTTTTGGTAAACCAAGTACGCTACTGAGATCGCCGAGTTTTGAGCGTTTGAATGATTTAGAAAACTCTGGAAAAATTGCTTGTCCAGCGTGAAAGGTCTCCAGATAATCGCGTACGAGGATTGGCAGACGCCGTCCCAAATGGGTTAAGTAATAGCAATCGAGCAGACCACATTCAAAGTGTCATAGTTAAGAAAATTAGGCACTTTTCAGTTATAAGGGAACGAACAAATATTTGACCTCATTCGTTGTACAAGAGTTTTTCATAGGAGTGCTAGTAGTCATTCGAAAGCTTGAATCGATGAACATAGCAGTATGTGGCTGGTTTTTTGAACACTTTTATAATGCTGTAAAATTCTAAATAAAATTATGTTTTACATCGGCTGCGCGTCTTCATTTTTCCGCGCGTAAAAGTCGCTTGAAGCAAGAAAAGCATATGAACGTGTGGATAAAATCTCGTAGTATCTATAAATCGTTCTACACGGGATTTCTTTTGAAGCGGAGAGAAAGTTCGTAACTGAATAATAAGTCGCACCCTAGATGTCAAACGCGTCAAAGCATCGATCAATCACCTCGCCTTTCCGTCCCTAGATTAGTCGGTAAATAAGCCGCAGAATATGTCAAACTCGATCTTATTTCCCTTGCTACAGCGTAATGAAACGATTTTTCCAGGAAATAAGCACGACGTCGGAATCATTAGGAATTATGTTCCCAAGTAATTATTAATAATCTAATGAAAGAGCTCTGTTCGGGAGGTGTAAAACACATGTTTACTTTCTCCTATAGCGCTACCAAAAATGCTTTCCCAGAAAGAAAAACATGTTCTTGAGTTCTTCGACACTTGTACTATGGAAAAAGTAGTAGCCACCCAAGGAAGGACTTTTGTAAAGCGAAATATAAGCGGAATAAGGGAAATACAACGTGTGGTAGTGTAGAACATAGTTTGATTTTGGGTTCTACAGCGTTAAAAAAGGTGTCTTAAAAAACAGGAGATGTGCGATTCAATTCATTAGCCCACTAGATTCATTAGCCGTAGAACCAACTTTTCGGATGATTACTAACACTCCTATAAAAAAATCTTGTACAGCGAATTGAGTCGGATATTCATTTGCACCCTTATAGCCGAGAAGTACCAAATCTAAAAAAACCCACTTAAACACTGCAGTAACTGTATGAAGTTTAGACGTTAATGCATCACACCTGTACAACCATTAGGACGTTGTGAACATGATGCTTATCCTTCTTCCAACCTTCAGGAAAATAACGTCTGAGATCAAGAATCCGAGTTTCGGGGCATATATCCGGGTGGAAAATGTGCAGATCAAATTTTACTACCTGAATATAAACGCTCTATCAAATAGAATTCAACAATTGAGAAAAGGCTTATTTACCATTCTGAAAGGTCAAAAATTTGGGAAAGTGAGTCCAAAGAGCTATTAACACATTCACGACAACGCGATCGAAAATCATAGGTAGAGGAACCACCGTGGCTACTACGACCCTTACAAATCTACGTTTTTTCAGCGCTTAATTTTGACATAAGGAACAACTTTCCTAAATTTTTGTGATTGGCCAAGAGTTCATCGAACACAGATTATGCTGAGCGTCAACTAGGATATAAAAGATAGAAGCTAAGAGGATAAAGCTCTCGGCGTTGATCAATCCCTCAGGGATGCGCCATGCATTCGTCTTCAATTTCCAATTTCGTTTGAGGTGACTGAACACATATCTGGCGTTTACAGTGACTCGCGGTGGCCTCATGTTGTATCGAATCAAAGCTGTTTATCCTCCCAGACGAATCAGCGAAGCATTAAACCATCGACCTTGTGTGCGACGTAGAGTACCTCTAACCACTGCTCCACATGCGCTTTTTTGTTGATAAAGGGATATGTTATATGTATAAATATTACTCCCTACCGGAAGAGACACTGTGTTGGGAAAGCCATTGGGCATCCGTATACTGAACCGAAATATACCACCACCAAACACTCCGCGACGTATAAATAGAAGACCAAACCATGCTGAAAAAGATCGTAATGATACTTCTCTTCTTGTCAACTGTTCTGATGAAACTTTCTCAAACAGAATGAAACTGACGTACTGAATTGATCATTGGCACTCGGAACGATGTACATGCCATCGATAGGTTGCCGACACACTCGCGCACTGAAATGATTATACTCGGTTGAAAGTGATCATCTCACAGCTTCAACTAACGTAAGAAAGTCTTACAATTCACTGGAGAGTGCATGTCTAGCCAGACGAGATGGAGCCACTTTCAAAGGTTCGATAACCTTTGCCTCAACGGCAAACTCACATCCATTGTCCTCATTCCCGAATGACATCGTCCACCCCAACACCATTGATGGGCAGACAATTTGAACTCCCAACAAAATGAATCCAATGCTATGTACTGGTCAAAGAGACCATGTAAGTAAATTTGTAACTCGTCAAAACCAAAAGAGATGGTGGAACAAATCTAAACTACAATTCTTTTTCTCACGTTTTGGGCTTCTTTTCCGTATTTCGTTCCACTCTTCAACCACATAGGGACCAACACCTCCCGCTTTTTCTCCGAACTCCTAGTAGTTATTCAAAAGCTTAACCCTTTGAGAACCATATGGTGCGCCTCGTACCAAGCCGCGTGGCATCAGATCTCATTCAGCTACTGTGATGGAAGCGTCTCGTGGGAAGGCATGCGCAAATAGGCAGACATGCAGATGCTTCTTGCCTGCGATTGTCGCGCAAGCGATGGTGCGACGCCGCTTGTCTGCCAACGGCGGCTCTCAAAGGGATAAATGTTAGCGATTTCAACCACTACTACACCTTCTCCTGAAAAAAAGCCTCGTTACAGTGTTGTATCAGGTGAAATTGTCATATTTGACGCTTGGCGCGCAATTTTTGCTCAACTGAAGTTGGTGCATGAACTTTCACCACACTTTAAGTAGTTGATTGATAGGACAAACTTTAGCAACTTTGCAACTAAACTTTCTTTCGAGAAGATCTTCATAAAGCGCTGAAAGAGCGAAGAAATGATTATGCTTTACACACTTAGACTTCTATTTCATTATGGGCTGATTTGGAAATACAAGCGAAAATTAAGGCTAATATTTTTAGAGCGATAGATCAAAAACCTTCCTTAAAACTCTGATGTGGAGAACCTAGAAATTTCTGCTAAAGGAAGGAAAAACTTTCAAACATTTGACGAAAACCTCGCCCTTCGAAGCGACTCTGAAATGATGGGTATAGCGCAATTTGAGGGGCGCGATAAGAGTAAAATTCAATTTTGTTTTTGCTGCCACAGCGCCCTAAGAGATCTTTTCAGAAACCAAATATAGTACTCGAATCGACAAGACTTAGGCTATTCAATGACCACTAAGACTCTGAAAAAAAGCGGGAACGACTTCGTTTCCAAAGCGCTGAACAATGGATTGATCATGGAAATGTAGCAAATAAACCAAGGATCTAATGAATTTCTCCTCGAAAATAAAAGAAGATATGGACTTGTCCTTGAAAAGAAGAACAAACAAACGTAGCCAAAACCTTTATTTCTACTGAATCTAATCGACAAGACTAAGAAGATCTTGGAGGCTTCAACCACGAATAAGGAGGGAGTAATTTCCCGTATGTGAGCGTGACCAGATTGTAGATACCCATGATGAAGCACATGGTCGCTATAACCAAATAAGCCAAATTAAATCATGTAATCACAATAAAAAAAAGCAAAATATGTTTTGAAATACCAAGAATTTTCATTAGTCTCGTTGCTGCACGATCGAAAGGACCTGCCTCTTCAGACTTCTTTCCATCAAGTAGTGCCTTCTATAAGAAAAAATTGTTTGTATTTAACAAATTAACACAAGTTTTTGATCAATACAAAACAGATATAGTGGAACTTGCCGAAAAGACATCAACCCTCTTCCTCAACTCAGGACTATACAGACCGTATTTTCCCATGACCAGCTTGCCCACTCTTGTTCCTTCAGGAAGGCGAGGCAGAATTTTGCCTCCAACCTGGAAATTATGAAGTTATTCTTCGGCGTTGTTTAAGATATGAGATCTTTATCTGACTCGCTAGTGATGAGAAAACAAACAAACAATATAGTTGTCAGAAGACGAGGTAGCGTTGGTTACGCATTTCAACTGCATTTCTCAATTAAGATCCGTATCAGCTAACGAGATCGTCCGAAAACGGTATTGTCTTCAATTGGTGAAGATGCTGATATTTCAGCAATCTTCTGTAATCCTTCAACAATGAGAACATTTCAGAAACTAGGAATTTATTACTATGCATAACAAAATTTCCGTATATTTTTGAAAAGACACATGTCTTTCTTGAGTACTGTTTCGATCTTGACTTGTTCTGAAATCGAAGCAAGAATTGGAAACGAAACTAAAGCTAAAAGTGTAAAATGTAAGCGGCAAGCTGCAAATGTCAAAAATTTGTTGCGAAATATTGTTCATGTCAAAAATCTACATTTAACATCGGCTGAGTTTCACATAAATAGGAGAATACTGTACCTTGTTAGGAAAGAACTGCAGATTTCAAGGATGTTTATTTCAATTAATAAAACTGATTGTAATCAACTGTGACTACAAGTGAGTATAAGATAGGAATTCTTGCCGTTGATTAATCCCAGGGGCGCGCCATGGTTTCGACTTCATCAGGAAGCGTTTGAGGCGAATGAATGGGTATTTGGCACTCACAGCGACTCGCGGTGCCCCATCGATGTAACAAATCAATGCTGAATTCCTCCCAGACAAGAGCAGCTAGCATTTTTCCGACGCCCGAGAGATAGATGGTTGGTGAACCTTCAGCGCGGGATCGAACACTGACCAACGCTTGATCGAGTATATGGATATCGTAGAACACCTCTATCCACTGCGACACGCGCTCTCAAAAGTATGGACATGCTAACTGAAGTTCAAAGGCCAAGTAATTTTCGGCTATGTGCGAATCAGATCGTCGCAGATATGTTTATAACGCTGCGCTTACAAAATAGTTTCGATCTAACAACATCATTAATGTTAGAGAAAGCATTTAGTTAATAGTATTCATCCACATCACAAGTGCCTTAGAAAACCAAAAAAGGCTTTGCGAGAAAGGGGGACTTCTCACTGCGCACACATGTCCCAGTTTTGCTACTTCAGTGCCTGGACCAAAAACAACTGCATTACCAAACTTATTCAATGACCAGGGTTTTACAGTGAAAAGGAATCCAAAAGATCGTCAGTGGCGCAGCAGTTAACAAAACACTCATACATTCACCCACATAGACCACGGAATACACTAAACTGCAAGTTATACAATGCATGTGGTATATTTTCAGAGAGAAAAATACAGATATAACAGCCATTTCATACGAGACTACGACCGCAAGCCAAGAATATCGTTGCCGTCCTGATTTAACGCATGCATGATGCGAGTACATACGCACATAGATGCATGCGTATATTTGTGTAAATGCATATACACACGTGTACGTGCACACATTTGCACGCACATATACGTACATTTACATGCACCTGTATATGATATATATATATATATATATATTATATATATATGCATATATTATACATTATATATACGTACACGTATGTGTATGTATGTGTACATATATATACATATGTATTGCATACACATCCACGGACCTCCCTCTTTGAGGGATCCCGCCCGGTTAGTCGCGAGGGCACGTGGCGCGTCCCCAGGTGGTGGATAGGGGAATAAAACGCGAACCAAAAGCGACCGTGTGCTTCCCAGAGACGCAGGTGGATTCAGGGGACGAGCTCCCTGCTTCTGCAGCGCCGACTTGACAAAAACTCTACTTCTACGAATCAAGCCGGCCAAAAGCCTGCAATCAAGCGGCTGGGAAGTACATGGGAGGCGGTTAGGAGTCGCCTCCAACAAATAAGCTCCTCCCGCGCCTCCGAGAGAGACTGGCAAGCTACTCGTGAGTACCCAGCCCCCACGTTTAGAGACTGGCAAGCTACACGTTAGGTATCAAAATGCCAAAAACAGTAACAAATATGGGCCTCATTCCCCTGACCCCGAAAGAGCCCCTGGTACGGCAGCGCCAGGTAGGACGAGTACGGAGAGGCTCCTAAAATCTCAGGGCCGAACTAGGCTGCCAAGATCGAAACGGACTAAAATGACGATCTGTACCTACAACGCAAGAACCCTTGCTCAACAATCCGCTGTAGAAGATCTGTTCATTCAAGCAAGAAGAATAAGGTACGACGTCATTTGCCTGGCTGAGACGAGAAGGCGCCATGCTTTTCACGCTGTCTATGACACCGGAGAAGAACTGTTCCTTGGAACATGCGATCGCAGAGGTGTCGGTGGCGTTGGCGTCCTCGTCAAATTGAATTTGACCGTGAGCATTGATTCGTTCGAACAACTAACAACCCGTATCGGACGATTACGGTTGAAGCGATGTGGTTCTATGCCGGCTTTGACCATCTTCGTTGCTTACGCACCAACATCAAGCTATGACGAAGACGAAGTCGAAGCGTTCTATATGGTTCTCGAAGAATACTTCAGAGAAGATCATACATTCTTCATGGTCATTGTCGGAGATTTTAACGCAAAAATTGGACCTAGAAGAACGTCTGAAGAACGTCACATAGGGACCCACGGACTAGAATGGAATGAACTGGGTGAGAGGCTATCCGAGTTTATCATGACGACCCAAACCATCCATGGTAACTCGCAATTCCAAAAGCCTCTTTCTCAGCGATGGACGTGGGAGTCTCCCAATGGAGAGTACCATAACGAAATAGATCACATCATAGTAAATCGAAGGTTTTGCCTGACCGACGTCGCTGTTGTTCCCAAGTTCTACACGGGATCAGACCATCGCCTCCTTCGCGCAACGTTCCGATTTTCGAGGAGAGGAGAGAAAGCCGCTAAATTCAAACAACGAAGTCCCAGAACTACCATAAACTGGGATGTATTCAAATCATTCGTCGGCTCCTGGGAAGATACCGTTCTCGACAACATCGACGAAGAATGCGATTGAGTCGTTGAATATCTTCACGTTAGCGCTAAAAAAGCCGAGAGTCCTAAGGTCACGAAGAGACGCTTGTCTCCGCAGACACTCGAGCTGATACGTCAACGTGGAATCGCACGAGCTGCAGGCAACCGAAACCTTACGTTCGAACTTGCGAAACGATGCAGAGAAGCAATAAAAGAAGACCTTAAAGAGAGAAGAGCAGCAGTTATGGCAGAAGCTGCAGAAGCTGGGAAGAGCATTCGCAAAGCCCAGCGAGGCTTCGCCAACTATAAGACCAAGATGATCGCACTCCGATACCCTGACGGGACACTTACAGCTTCCAGAAGGGCTATGGAGAAAATCATCCACCAATACTACTCGGATCTCTTCGCTAGCCATGTTCTCTTACCGTCATATAAATTGAAAGAGGACGAATATGTCGTTCCACCGGTCCTTCCTTCCGAAAATCGACATGCTATATCGTCGGTGAAAAACAGAACAACACCCGGTCCAGACAGGATTAGAGCAGAACACCTGAAGAACCTGCCGCCAGTTCTCATCAACACCCTGGCTCGGCTCTTCACTCGCTACCTGTCAGAATGCAAGGTCCCTATTCAATGGAAAACCAGCAAGACCGTATTGTTGTTCAAAAAGGGAGACCTTCACGACATAGGCAATTATTGCCCAATCTGCTTGCTGTCCGTTGTCTACAAACTCTTTACTCGAGTCATCCTGAACAGGATTGACAGAACACTGGACGAAGGACAGCCATGCGAACAAGCAGGGTTCAGAAAAGGATTTAGTACCATAGGACCACATCCACACAATCACAAGAGTCATTGAAGTTTCGCGAGAGTACAAACAACCACTCTGTCTCAGTTTTATCGATCTGAAAAAAGCCTTTGATTCAGTGGAAACAGAAGCGGTTATAGAGGCTCTGGATAACCAGGGCGTCCCTACTCGGTACATAATGATCCTTCGTGAGCTTTATAAAGATTTCACGACCAGAATATCTCCATTCTACAACAATATCACCATTGACGTCAGAAGAGGGGTTCGACAAAGCGACACAATATCGCCAAAACTATTCACTGCCACCCTACAAAACGTCATGCGAACATTAGAATGGGACGAAATGGGAGTGAAAATTGACGGTCGACAATTAAACCATCTTCGCTTTGCTGACGATATCGTTCTCATAACACCAAACATCAGCCAAGCGGAACGAATGTTGACTGATTTCGATAACGCCTGTGGAAAGATCGGTCTTCAACTGAATCTAACGAAAACAATGTTCATGAGGAACGGATGGGTTTCTAATGCCCCATTCACGCTCAACGGAACGACAATTTCCGAATGCTCCAGTTACATCTATCTAGGTCGTGAAATCAACATGATGAACGACCTAGCCCCAGAGTTGAGCAGGAGGAAACGAGCGGCTTGAGGAACGTTTAAGAGCATCGAAGATGTAGTGAAGAGGACAAAGAACATCAGACTCCGTGCCCACCTTTTCGACTCGGCAATTATCCCTGCCCTAACGTATGCAGCAGAAACCTGGTCGCTACGTAAGCAGGATGAAAGATCACTTGCCGTTATCGAACGCGCAGTCGAAAGGTCGATGCTAGGAGTATCTCGTATTTCGCAAATGAGACAAAGGATCCGAACTTCCGACCTACGTCAACGATCGAAAATCAGAGACGCCGTTCTACACGCCAGGATATCGAAAATAAGGTGGGCCGGACACGTGATGCGCTTCAACGACAACCGATGGACGAGAGCCGTTACCGACTGGATTCCTCGGGACGTCAAGCGCTCTAAAGGAAGACCACTGACCCGTTGGTCCGATTTCTTCACGAAAGCGATGGAAGAAAGATATGATGCTCAGCGAATTCCTAGAGCGAGGAGGACCCACTGGGCTACTCTTGCACGCGATAGGGAAAAATGGAAGAGTTGCTGGTACCCGCTCGAGTCACTCGACGATCAACGGGACGACAGGTGATACAGGTGATTGCATACACATAGTACGGACACAGCGGTGATCCTAACAAAGTAGGCTCAAACGGTTGACTTCCGCGGACCAACGCTGGTGGACAAGAGCAGCGTGATTTGCGAAAGTTATCTGGTTGAGAAATAGCGGCAGAAGTAAAGGCAGCTGCACTTGAGGAGTGCGAAATAGCGCACTGGCTAGTGACACAGCTTAGCAGAAAGCGATTTGATAAGCAATGCTGCTTCGAATCCTTTGACACTTCCTTGCAATCGATCAACCAACGTCTTAAGGAACGCCTTAGTTCGGCTACCTCCAAGACTACGAGGAAAACTGTCTCAATGTTTCTATGACCTTCATAAAAAAGAAAACATAATCCTTGGGCAGCAGCCAAGTAACACATGAAATATGCAAATACCTTTGGAAGGACAAATGCAAGGAAATAAGTAGATTGTTGGCGGCATCCGCACAGTAAACTGTGATTACGGGCTGTTCAAATAAAATTAACAGTACCTGGTCAGCATCCTTAGCACACTGACGACCGCTGGCCCACGGCGCTAACCCTGCTACATCGCGCGCGCGCGGCGGCGTGATGACGATACGTCCACGATGACATGTGCATCGTCCAGAGAGACAGCCCCACGAGGCACTCATCACCGTGGGACTCTCGCTGCCGAAACGCCGCAAGCGCGACGGAGCTGGGCTAGCGCCATAGGTCAACGGTACCCAATGCTTCAATAGTCAGACAACTGGAGAAAGCAGGTTTGAAAGAAACTACTTCAGCAAAAAAAAGGAAAACACTTACTCCGAGTTGCCATTCCCCAGGGTTCAACGGGTCGAATTCCTCAAGTGTGGGTGGAACCTAAAAAACTGAAATAAAAGCTAGATCACAGTGAACTTAAGGACAAAGCTTTATATGAGTGTGTACGACCTACTTCTTGTATTAATGCACAATTCCTGATCTCGCTTCATTTCGTTCACCTATTCCTCCTATGATAAACCTTCTGCTTGGTCTGCCCAATTAGCTTTCTAGTTTATTTTGTTAACCTATTCCCCTAGGATAAACCTGATGCCCGACCAAGCATCTAACTTCTAAGTAAATCCTTACTGCCCACTCCGGTCCAACTTACCTTCCTAACCGAAATAACTGGTCTCTGGTAGGTCTCTAAATTTTACAACACCTCTAATATCGTAGATTCAAATGTCAAAACGGCCCAGACCTTGCCAGCACTCGTTGGAACTTTATGGAACGATGACGCATAGCGAACGTGCACCACACGTGCGACTCCGAGGGTTCGAACACTGAGCATTAGTTCTTATGTGCACTGAAACCAAAATATATCGAAGAATCCATGGAGACCGACGATCACTTATGGAAATAAATTAGATTTAGTTTATTCCGACCAAAATACGAATAAAATTGGCTAATTAGGAACACAAAAGAAGTAATCAAAAAACTAGGAAAGGTCTTAGTGGTCATAAGGGGACATATAACGACCTTAATCGGGGGGGGGGGGAGGGGGGGGGAGAAACTTTTCACAGGACTGTTAGTAACCATTCGGAAGCTGGGACTTTGGGCTACAGCTCCGCGTCGTCGGTTTCTCAAAACATTTCTCCATTATGCTGTGAAAATCAAAGTAAAAGTAGACCCAGACACGCAAATTTCTCGCCGAGCAGAGCTCTTTCTTTGGACTATCATTAATCATTCAATAGCGTAAACATCGATTCAAACACCGTGCTTGCATCCTGATAAGATCATTTCTCTGCAACGCAGCAAGTAAAATAAGTGTTGCTAACACTCCCAAGAGAAATCCCTCTCCAGCGAATGAGATCAGTTTTTCATTTCTCCTCTCATAACAACAAAGAACCCCAGCAAAAAACAAGGAATTTCTCAACGTCCTACAGCACAAAACACTCGGATTTGAGACGTAGATTTCCGATTACCAGTACAGTTACAAATTTCCTAGCGTAATTCAAAAAACTCAGTAAACGGACATACAAGCATAAAATGGTTTGAAAAACAAACAAATAACAAAGCAAGAGGATTTCCACAACAACACCGGCTTCTATCCGAACTGTAAGCAAAACATCTTCAGCGATATATCCGTGTGGTTAGCACTTATCCGAATACTTGGACGGTTTGTCCTCAAGAATTGAGCGGATCTCAGCGCATGAAAACTGCGCTGATTTAGTTGTTTTGTTCCCTTGATTCCACAGGTAAGCTCTGCCGGGGTTTCCTCAGCTCGTCACCCACATTAGAGAAGTCACCGGCGCCTGTGCATCAGAGGGAGATTACCACCACCTTCAGACTAGTAGCTACCAAGACGGCGGGTCATTTCTGGCACGGTTCACTTCTAGTTAGATTGTCCGAGTGGAAACGCCGAACTCTTTCACAACTCAGGTGACCTTCCCCGGGTGACAAAATCGACGATCACTTATAAATTTGAGTTAGAAAAGAACTCAATCCGACTAGGAACAGATTAATGTAAAATCAAAGTGGAAATAGGATTTCTTCCTAGTTAACTGCTTCCAGCGGTGGCATGATGATCAAAATATACCCACTGATGTAGAGTGACGTGGAAAACATTTGCGTCAGGCGGGATTTGAACCCCGTTTCAACCGATCCGGGGGCGGGTGTTCTATCCATTGCACCACTGCCGCCTATTTTGCCATCACTCCTTCTTCGCTACAACGCATATATCTGTCGGCAACCAACCGCCAATGATTCGGCCTAGGTGCTCAAAGTCGACATTGAACCCAGTCAGATAGATAATGCGTAGTAGCGAAGGAAGAGTGGTGTCAAAACAGGGGTTGGTCGTGGGAGGGACAGAACAGGCGCTTCCGGATTGGGTGAAATACGGGTTGAAGTCCCGCCTGACGCAAATATTTTGCACACCACTCTACACCAGTGGGTATACTTGAAACGAACCAATTGCAAAAATTGGAAAAACAACAGTCTTCAGAGTTCCATGGCACAAAAATTCAGATTTCAAGCGCAGATTTCCAATCATAGTGATTTTAAACAGTTCAAGCATCCTACAAAACGTGGATGATAAACTTATGAGTACACAAATAAAATGTTTTGTGGTACATTCCAGTTATGATGGGACAAATGAAAGATCGATCCCTTCCGCTGGAGAGAAATTTTCATCGGAGTGTTAGCAACCATTTGAAGGCTGAGATCCTTTCCTAACGCTGCAAACTCCACACAAAACTATGTCAGACGCTCATATTTCTCGCCGGACAGTGCTTTTTCTTCGGACTGATAGTAACTATGCGATAGCGCAATCGTTCCTGCCTACAACGCTGTGCTTATCTCTGAGAAAGACCGATTCTCTGCATCGCAACCAGGTAAAATAAATTGAATTCTCATCAGCGATCAAGGCCCTCTTTGGCCAATTCACGCGCGTGGGTGTCGCGCGACCACGTGAATTGCTGACGCGATACTTCTCTACCGTTCATCTGCCCGAAAGATCGATGGCCATCGCCCCATCGAATGGGGCTGGCAGCCAGCCGCACGTGGGCTGGTCGATGCAGCCATTGATCGTAAACAGGTAATCAATATATTTTACCTGCTGCGTTTCAAAGAAACGGTCTCTTCAAGATATAAACACAACGTTGGAATCAGAAACGATTACGCTATCGAATGAAAACTATTAGATCAAAGAAAGAGCTCTGTCCGGCGAGAAATATGAGCGTTCGAGACATAGTTTTGTGTGGAGACCACAGCGTTATAGAAGGGTGTCTGAAAAAACCGCCGACGCCGGCTGTAGCCTCAAGTATCAGCTCTCGAATGGTTACCAACACTCCCATAAAAATCCCCCCCTCTAGCCGATGAAATCGATTTTCATTTGTCGCCTCATAACCAAAAAAAAAGAACCCGCTTTGTTTTCACTGACGAGATAACACGAGGCTTTGACAGATCCATTTTCATCAAAGCCCTTGGGGCTGAATCTGAAAACATAGAAAATTGGAAAAGCCCCATGTTAAAACTCGAAAGCCCGACTTTCTTGAAACCTCGGCATGTTAATGATATAAAACTTTGAAAGTGAGAAGAAAAGCTTAGAAAACTAATCTTTATTAAAGCTTCACGAGGTTGGTATCTTTTCCCAATCGATTGCTCTTCTTTCCGGTCGATGGGTTTTCGCGATTGCTTGTGGCTGACGTTTCGGCAAATACGCCTTCTTCAGAGCCTGAACGTATTATTCGTTGCAGCTTTATTTATATGACTATACAATAAGGAAAGAGAAAAAAAAAAATCATACGGGCGGGTTCATACGTCACTCTGGCGCTAACAACATAGGTAGTCCCTGGATTAGATGGTTGGGTGAGTGGTTTTCCCTGAATCGATTGTCGCTTACAGATTTTCAAATATTTTTTTTCTCCTTCCTTATTGTATAGTCATATAAATGAAGCTGCAACGAATAATACGTTCAGGCTCTGAAGAAGGCGTATTTGCCGAAACGTCAGCCACAAGCAATCGCGAAAAACCCATCGACCGGAAAGAAGAGCAATCGATTGGGAAAGGATACCAACCTCGCGAAGCTTTAATAAAGATTAGTTTTCTAAGCTTTTCTTCTCACTTTCAAAGTCCCATGTTAGCTTGCCGATAAAAGTGGAATTTTGATTGCCCACATGGAGGCTCAATGAAAATCGGAAGCCAGAAATACAACGGCCGAAAGAAGGGATAAGGAAAAAAACAAACAAAGCTAGACGATTTCTTATAGTAAAAAAAACTAAAGGATAAATCTCTCGGCATTGATCAATCCCTGAGGGATGAGCCATGCATTCGTCTTCAATTTCTAACTTCGCTTGAGGAGACTGAATGCATATCTGGCCTTTACAATGACTCGCGGTGGCTTCCCGCTGTCCCGAGTCAGTGCTCCTTATCATCCCGGACAAGTATGGAGACAACTCTGGAACCAATTTACCGATCCCGGAGGGATGGATAGCTTGGTGATCCATGAGCGCGAGATCGAACCATCGACCTCGTATGAGACGTAGAGCACCTCTGACCACTGCGCCATATACGCTCCTTTTTTTGTAATATCAGCTCTGATCAGGTATGTACGGGGAACATCTTCACTGAAAAGTCCGCAGAGGTCAACAATATTCACCTGTAAAATTTAATAATAAATAAAAAATAAGAGAAATAGGGATTTTTGGAGTAATACGGAATAAACGTTTAGAAATTCCTGACAGAAGACATTTTCGATCATCCGTACATTTTCACGGTTTAGAGCAGCGTATAAAAGGAAGGGAAAAGGACTTTACGAGACAGAAACAGAGACAAACAGGTAAACATATAAACAAATAAACAAACAAATAAAAAACAAACAAACAAATAAACAAACGAACAAACTGACAAGTTGACAAACGAGCCTCTACCACAACCGCTTTGGAGAGATGCATGCGAGCTATGGTGCTGCTGCTGGTTAAACGGCGACAGTAAGCATGCATTCGCTGTAGGACCACCTTTTCCACCACTGCGCTGCTGCCGCCACTAAGGGGTTTGGAGTGCTTGCCTAGTTGGGTCGGGAGGGCTATTTCCATTTCCTATTCCATTCTATAGGGGTTTACTCCGAACCCTGTTAATAGGTAGCATGCAATCGCTACAGTACCCTCCGAGGCGCCGCATTTGAAATCTGCTGAAGTCGATAATTAGGAATGGACTTGTGGGATGTGGGAATTCGCCGGGCAAGGAAGGGTGGGGAGGGGAAGGGTGTCGGTTTCGATGGTCCATAGTTTCGTTTCCTGTCAATTTTATGGTAGTCTTAATAGATCCCTGGCCATGGATGGTAACAATCACTGTAGGACCCACTTGGGCGCCGAAATGTGGCGCAGTTGAGATTTAGGAATAAATTTATGGAATTTGAGGTCTGGGGTTCGATTTCGATGGTCAGCAGTTCCGTTTCTTATCCGTTTTATAAGAAATTGCGTTAGATCCTAGCAACGGGTAGCGTGAAGTCACTTATAATCACCTGGACGTATAGGAAATCTGCTCAAATCAACACCTGGGAATGGAATTGTGGAATTTGGGCACTCGAGAGATCGAGTTCGAGGTCCCACCGTTCCTTTTCCTACCAATTGTTTGGGAATTTCAGTTCAGCTACCTTTCACTAAGCGATTGACTTCCGCGGACCCAAGCTGGGCGTGTTCGCCCTGCCCCGACGTTAGCGACTCTGCAGTACTGCTTTTCGCTACAGAATACAGTACAAAATTTTGCCGCTGATCTTTCAACGAAAAACAGCACTGTGGTGTGCGAATAATCGGGGCAGAAGAGATAGAGTCGTTCCCGCGCTGGCGGACACGCCCAGCTAGGGTCCGCGGAAGTCAACAGGTCACCACGGCAATTTTCGCGAGTCAGAAAGTCCAGTGGAGCGCGGTGATCAAGTGCGCATCGAGGTCGAGTCGTACCGTCCGTGAGCCCGCGCATTAGACACGTGGCACTAATTTTTTATGGTTTTCACCTTATTACTCGGTATCCCCGTAAATTTTTCCGCGTCTCTATAGCTCATACATACTTGCTATGCTCCTCTTTGTATGGCTGTCATGTCCTTAATCCTTTCGGGACTATAGACCCAACCCTCTGCTTCTCTGCAGCACTCTGGAGGTTAGGCCCGTTGAGGGTTGGGTCCATGGTACCGAAAGGGTTATATCTTCATTTACGATGATCTGAACGACGCTATGACCCCTTTCCGCATGGTCTTATTCGATAGCTTGAGTGTTTTACTTTTTTATTCTAGGTTTTCCACGTCCGTCAATTCCCTTCGACCGTCAAGACAGGCTATTTTGTAAGTAAAGAGCGTAGCGAGCAGACCACCTATCCACGGATTCCGCAAGCTATCGATCGATTAGAAAAAATCCAGGTATTAGTTGACAAATCGAACTAAAAAAATCATCAAAACTATCGAATGGTTAGAAAAACTCCAGCATAACTGTTCGGCAAGGCCGAACAAGAACGTACGCATTGGGGTCAAGTCATACCGTCCGAAACACCCAGCCCAGCGTACGTATCGAAATCGGTGCGACGGAGTTGGTAGGAGATCACAATGTTATCGCTGTTTTATAGGCTCTCGTCGACAGTGAGTGAGATGGACGTGGAATCTCCGGCGTCTCCAGGTTGTGACTCTCCTGCGAGTCCTCTGAGTGCCTTCAAACCAGCCGCTGTCGCCCCTGGATCGTTTCCGGATGAGGTCAGTCGAAGAGTTTCCTTTATTCATCACTAGGTAACGAAATACATTGAATTTAGAGATGTTGAGAAGTGCAAAAGTTTGACCCTATCCGGAAGTCGAACCCGCGCTTTACTGATGAGGGTGTGCACTATCACACTACACCAAGGCCACAGCTTTGCTTTCTCCCCCTTCGATATGTCGCCTAAGAAGCCGAGGCCATTGTGGTGTAGTGGTAGCGCGTGCCTGCGGTATGGAACACGGGTTCAACTCCCGCCTAGGGTCGAATGTTTTGCAAACCGCTCAACATTCTTAGCTATGAGAATTGAGTGGTGAGCAAAAACACGACCTCAGGCGGGAATCGAACCCACGTTTCATCCTATCGGGGGGCGAAATCGCATACCCGACCAAACCTGTCATGGGTTGGTGGCTGATAGCTAACATTGAGATGTTGAAGAATGAGTGGTCGGGCAAATGTACCTCAGTCGTGTAGTGGTAGAGCACGCGTCCCCGGATAGGATGAAACGTGGGTTCGATTCCCGCCTGAGGTCGTGTTTTTGTTCACCACTCACATCTCTTAGGAATATTCAAAACATCATTACAGTGCGAAATGCACTAAAAATACTATTAATATCGAGTATTCCTAGCTACGTATTTAGAACATCATAACAGTTCTTTTCCGTTATCCGGCTCTAAATGAAAAAATGATCTCATTCGCTGGACAAGAAGTTTTCATAGGAGCATTGGTAATCATTCGAAAGCGTAAAACTCCGGCTAGAGCCCTACGTGAATGGTCTCTCGAAACACCCTTTTACAACGTTGTAAAACTCAAAATAAAATATGTTTTGCACGGCCTACGCGTTTTTTTTTCTTGCTTGGTTTGTATTTTCCTTGGCTAAACTCCTTAGAGTACTAGTACTTCTTCGTTAGTAAAAGACTCGGAGAACTCAAAATTATGTTTGCTTTTTTGAAAAGCTGTTTTGATAGCGCTATAGGCGAAAGAAATACATGTGTGTTCTACACTTCAACGGACAGGGCTTTTTTTTAGACTATCAGCAATCATATCAAAACCTTTATTTCGAGTGTTTTATTAAGACCACGCTCAATTTTCAATAGATCCTTCCATTATTATTTGAGCCACCTTGTCATGTGGTCTGGTAAGGGCTCTTGTACAGCCCGAGACACGTGTTTCGTCCTTACAGACTCGTCAGCCGGGCAGAACCCGTCGTCTTTCGATGTTTTAAAAGTCAGTTCTCTCGGGAGCGTTCACTCCTTATATATAGTTGTCGACGACGTACGCTTTACACTCTATGTCAGGTGAAACATTCACCTAACACCGAGTGTTTTCGCACTCGATTGCTAGCTGGCTAGTATTTTTTTTATCATATTATACCTTTCCTTCGAGTGCTTTATTAAGACTACGCTCAATTTTCAATAGATCCTTCCATTATTATTTGAGCCACCTTGTCATGTGGTCTGGTAAGGGCTCTTGTACAGCCCGAGACACGTGTTTCGTCCTTACAGACTCGTCAGCCGGGCAGAACCCGTCGTCTTTCGATCTTTTTATAAGTCAGTTCTCTCGGGAGCCCTACTCTCCCTACAGAGAGTTATCGAAGGCGGACGTTTTACACTCCATGTCAAGTGAAATTTTCACGTAACTCAGAGTGTTGTACACTCGATTGCTCTTTGGTTGGTATTTCTATCATATTATACCTTCTTCAAAAAATCTCTTGAAATAAAGGTATAATATGAATATAAAAAATACCAGCCAAAGAACAATCGAGTGTACAACTTTCTCTGTTACGTGAAAATTTCACTTGACATAGAGTGTAAAACGTCTGCCTTCAATAACTCTCTGTAGGAAGAGTAGCGCTCCCGAGAGAACTGGCTGATAAAAAGATCGAAAGACGACGGGTTCTGCCCGGCTGACGAGTCTGTAAGGACGAAACACGTGTATCGGGATGTACAAGAACCCTTACCAGACCACATAACAAGTTGACTCAATTAAAATTGAAAAGTATCAGCGATCATTCGACAGCGTAGATCTCAGTGATTTCAGCGCTTTGCTTATTTTCTGGGAAGATCTTTTCTTTTTCGGTTCAGTAGGGAAAACAAGATCGAGTTTCACATTTTCGGCGGCTTGTTTAACGGCTAGCCTACAGGCGCGGGTGGCGCGATCCATCGATGCCCTGGCGCGTAGACTTATGGCGTGCAGTTTGTCTCAGTTGGGAATTTTTTCTCCACTCCATAAGAAATTATACTGAACGATTAAGTCAAATATCATGCGATTTTCTTTACACGTTCATCGACTTTATGTGCTTTCCACTGATCATAGGCGTGAGGAAAATGGAGGCGCGCGGAGGGTGAGAAACATGATTTGATACTTTTCCGTTAGCTGAGCCCAGCTTCGATACTCTGTAGAAAACGTATTTCTTGGTATTCTCCAATGATCAATCAGTTATTGGATAGCCCAAATCAAAAGAATTGAACGGTGTATTCCATCTTCAATAAGGCCTTGTTATTGCACTGAAAGAGCAAAAATATTATCTCCTTTCTCATTGAAAGATTTCTCGCTGACCAGAGCTTTTCCTTTAAAGTTTCATTAATCAGTCGATAGGTTAAATCTCAAGGATTCCACTGATCTATTTGGTTTTTATAATGGACCTGGTATTACGCTGTAATAGCTAAAAAAAGATTGGGTTTCGCAAAAAAGGATCACTTGAACTAGCCTCTCTTCACTTTGATCCTTTTGGAAGAACGTATTTTTGATCGTTTCTAATGTTTAAATAGTCAATCGATAGCATAAGTCAAAAGAATTCAAATGGTGTATTTCATTTTCATAAAGATCCTGTTATTGAGCTGAAAGAACGAAGTAATATTTTGTTTCTCATTGAGAGATATCTCGCTGACCAGGACCCCTCTCACATAGTTCCAAGAACCAAACGATAGATCAAGTCTCATAGATTCCAATAATGTTCTTGGTTTCTTCAACGGACTTCTTACTGCTTCATAGCAATCAAAAGAAAGTTGGGTTCCGCACTTGGTGCTTTTTTCCAGTTTTGGAAAGCCTATTCTTCTTTTGGTTGTCAGAGCGTGATATGAGGTCGATAGCCGAAATTAAATAGTTTGATGATATCTTTAAGATCTAGTCTCTTGACCAATTACTGAAACTCAAAGGAAATTTTGGTCAGCGACAAATCTTTGCTTGAGAAACAAAATATTATTTTTGCTCTTTCAGTGCAACAACAAGGTCATTTTGAAAAATAAAGCACACCGTGCAGATTTTTTTGATTAAAGCTATCGATTGATTATATAAAACATCAAAAAATACGTTTTTCTCGATGGATCGAAATGAAGAGAGGATGGTTGAAGTGATCCATTTTTTGCGAAATTCAGTCTATTTTTGGCTGTTTCAGCGTGATACCAGGTCTATCATAAAACCAAATAGACCATTGGAATCCTTTAAGATTTGATCTATCGACTGGTTAGTGAAACTTGGGAAGGAAAACCTTCCATCAGCGAGGAATTTTACAATGAGGAAGCAAATTACTACTTTGGTCTTTACAGCGCAAGTGACAAGGCCTTTCTGAAGAAGAAATACATCGTTCAAATTTCTTTTGATTTAAACTATGGAATGGCAGTTCAATCGTCGAAAACAAGCGCAAAATTATCTTTTCTCTGAAGGATCGGAAGTTGCGCTCAGCTAACGGAACGTAACCATAATCTATATTGAGTGCTACAGCGTTATTAATGGTTTTTTTTTAAAAATAACTACGTGTAGCTACAGCCAGAGATTTGAGCTTGTGAATGATCATTATATCACTCCTATGAAAATTTTTTGTCTAGCGAATGAGATCGGTCTTTCATCCGTTTCCGGATAACGGAAAAAGATCCATCGTAATACCGTAAAAAGCAGTAGAGCAAAAATTTACGCCGATCGTAGCAAATCAGACAATACTTTCCAGCCAGATCCTGTCGAGGAGGAAGGAGTAGTAGCTGACGATCTTCTCACTAGTCGTGTTGTTGGACGTATCTGAGCATCAACGAAAGTCTTGCCGGAGTACTGAACGGAGCGGTGTAAGCTACTAGACCCATCATCGTTTTCTTATTGATCAATTATTGATTATTAGAGAGTGTAGTAGCGAAGTGAGTGGATCTTTTTGGGAATTGTGAGTAAATTATAGGTGCAAATCTCTTCTTAATTTCACTGATTTTAGCAGTGCTATAATGTTGTAATATACATCTGAGGACTATTGAGTTATATGCAAAAGATGAGCACATGTGGCGCAGTGGTTAGAGATGCACTGTGTTGCACACGAGGTCAATGGTTCGATCTCGCGCTTATGGCTCACTCAGCCATTCCATCCCTCCGGGGTCGGTAAATTGGTAACAAACTGCTGTCAGACTTGTCTGGGAGGATAGGACAGCACTTGACTCGGTTCAGCGGGAGGCCACCCGCGAGTCATTGTAAGACCAGATATGCATTCATTCACCTCAAACGAAGTTAAAATTGAAGTGATTGACATGGTACATCCCTCAGGGATTCCTTAGCTTTTATGCCGAGAGCTTTATCCTTTTAGCTTTATGCAAAGCATTCAGACGAAAGGTGGGAGTTGAGCCCGAGTTCGATACCACGAGTGCGCGTTACCACTACACCATCTGATTACGCAATTCAATTAGCTGCCGGCTTAACTCTGGGTTTAACGTCTATGTGTGCTAGCCGGACTAAGCTTGTCAAAGGTTGATTTCTGACAATCACAATAGTTTATATCGAAAAAAGAAGTAAGAGCAAGCTATGTTCTCGGTGATGTAGTGGTAGTAGGCGCCTGCGCTGTGGATTGAAACGCGGGTTCAACTCCCACTCGCGGTCAAAGGTTCTTCATATAATTTGGTATCGAATTATTTCTACAATTACGATGTCCACGTGGGCATCTACTCCTTCATGGTTCCACTTATGAAGTAATCAGTTACTCTTCATGATGAGAACTCCGATTTGCGTATTCTCTTCTTCTTGCAATCAATCAACGCCTTTCCTTTCCAGAACTATCGAGAATTGGCTGTGATCTGCGATGCCTTTATGACGCTTGCAACTATGGGAGACGTGGCTTCGGTTTACCGCCGACCCGATCTGGGTTAACTTACCGGCTACCGATTTGATCTCACCTGGACATCCGACGCCTATCATCGTATACCTGCTTCGAGGTAGCTAGTCTTACCATTTACTGATTGTTGCCCGCTTTTTCCCTTTCTTGGTTGTTTGCCCCTTTAGGGATGGCATGCGGTTTTTTTCAAAAAAAGTTTTTTTAGAGGCATTTTGGCTAGACAGAGCTTTTCCCTCCATGCAGGGTATATATACTTACATGTATACCACATATACATCCGTGTATGTGTACACATTTGGATACACGTGTACATGCATGTATATATGCACATATACATACATATACATGTATATATATATGTATAAGCATACATACACGTATAATCCATGGTCTCTTTCATAGTAGGGTCGTCGGCCGGTTCTCGAGGGCATGTGACGCGATCGCCCTGACGGGTACTGGAATTGACCCTTTGTGGACGGCGTATATTGATTTTAATGCACGACTATGACAGCTCGTGTCGCTTCGTCGAAGCACTTGAGCCAATACTTTGTATTCCGGTTAGCAGTAGCCTTGGCTTGAATGCAGTGTTAAACCTTGTGGGCCGCCTTTTTTGCAGTGGCGGTGCCCAGCTGCACTCCGTTGTCGATGGTGTCGATTTCGCGCTCGTAGGAGGTCACCAAGCCTTCCATTCCTTCAGCGGTAGGGGAAAACTGGTACCAGACTTGTTTGAGAGGATGAACAGCACCGGCCTGAAACGCCAGTAGGCCACAGCGAGTCATTGTAAAGACAAGATATATAAATCCAATCGCCTTTAACAAATGGGTCTGCGTAGAAGGCGAAGTCGCCGAAAACGTCATTCCATCAATTGAATGTATGTATCAACCTCACCCAACATCTTAGATCAAGAAAAATTATTACGTGAGATAGTTTTTATCTGTTATGATTGTTTCAGGAATGCTGTTCTGGGTTATATTGGCTTACTTATCCACGAGAATACGCACCAGTACTTTTCAGAAAAGGAAAAATCCACAATATGGTTTTGTGCAATACAGTCTATTCAGAAGCTCGCAAACATCTGCTACTCTTTAGGTGTCGACTACAGCTCTGTAGAAAACGCTGCTGTCACTCTGATGAAAGCGGTGGAAAGAGTTCATTCGTCACCGTTCTCTAAGCTCACTTGTGATCGATGTTGCTTTCGGTAAGGTCTTCTGTGAACTTCTGATCTTTAGCAATTCTTGTGAGAAGAGTATAAGAAAAGTTTATTGTGATCAGACCTCTTTCTTTTGAACAACTCAAGATTGGTACAGAAGTGTGTCTGAGAGTGGTCTCTAGTCGATCTATAATGGCTGGTAACGGCTTCTATCTAACTACTGAGGACTGTAGCAGTGTGGGCTTGTGGTGGATCAAGAGCCGAGTAGCATTTGTGTTGCGCTATGACCGTGCTCTCTTCGTGGCAATCAACCCCTGAGGAGTTGTGTCATGCATTTACTCCCATTCATAGTTTTATTAGAGGTAATACCCGTGAAATGTCTGGCCTTTGCTATGAACTCGTGGTCGCCTTTCAATGTATCAAGTTAGTGCTGCTGTCCACAAGACAAGTCTTTTACTGATTCAGCGACCACGTAAGGATGGAGCGGTGGTGTGAGCACTTGATCACGGGATCGACCGCGTGTGTCGTTGAACACCTCTAAACCACTCCTTGAGACGCGCTTCTTGAAGAATTCTACTGATACTTTGTGGGTGGAATCAGGCAAAGTTTTCAAGTTTTTCGATATATTTCAGTGGTGCTGTACAATATCCTCTGAACTGCAGTCAACATAATGCCGGTCGTCTAAGCGTGATAAACCTTCCTCGAAGTCCGGAATCACTGCTTGAGCTGTTCAAAATGGTTGGCTCTATAGCTCAGCTCATCAAACTTCTTGATGCCGCCATCAATATTCTGTTAGTATTTTGGTCATTAATTTCTCTTTTCTTTGCCTATCACCGATAATTTGTTGATTAAGACTTGCGTGTTTGCCCGGATGAATGCATGACTGTTCTCTTTGACGCCTCTCGACATGGCACCCAACTTCAACTGGATCTGGCTTCATATTGCGTGAGTTTTTCTCACATTTAAACCTATCTATTTGGCTTGTTAATCTTAGGGATACTTTGGTTGATCTCAGATCGTTTCCCAGGGAATTTGTGGGTACCTTTAGTGAACTTTCAGATTGTTTTGGAATACATTTGATTAAGTTGTTGTTTCGACGTCAAAAACTCTTCAAATGAAACACTTTTGCAGGAGGAATGCGTGTGATTTCACTTTGCATAGCAGACGTATCTAAGATTGTAATGAGATCTATAGGTCTGAGTGGCAATGACAAGAGGTTCTTTTCCGTTATCCGAGAACAAGTGAAGAAATGACTTTCTCCGATGGGCAAGTTTATATAGATGTGATAGTAATCATTCGAAAGTTTAGGTCTCTGATTACAGCGCTGCCTCGCCGTCTTTCCAAAAGACCTTTTTTTTGTAACGGTGTAGCATACAAATAGAAATATGTTTCAGAGCTGCCGCGCGCCTTCACTTTTATACGCGTATAATTCGCTGAAAGCACTAAAAGCATTAGAACGTGTATAGAGAGATTTTCATAATATACGCGTCAATCGTTCTATCTGGAGTTTCTTTTAAGGCGTAAGAAAAAATTCCCAAGTGGGTAACAAGTTGCATCTCGCATGTCTAACCCGTCAGATCATCGATCAATCGCCCTGTTCCTCAGCCCGTTGATTAAACGGTATACAAGCGCACCGATGTGTGAGACTCGATCTTATTTTCCCTACTACACTGCAGTGAAACGGTTTTTCCAAAAAATTATCGCGGTATTGGAATCACTGGAACTTACGCTATCGAACGATTCAGTATAAAAAAGAGCTTCACCCGGCGAGCTATAAAACGCATGTTTTTGTTTTTCCTGTAACGCTATCAAAAGAGATTTCTCAAAAATCAAACACAATTTTGAGTTTTTCGACTTTTGTACCATCGCTGAAGGTCTAAGGAAGGAGTTTTCCCAAGTGAAGTATAATCGACTTGAGAAAAATAATGCGTGTTCATGCGAAACATAATTTCATTCATGAATCCACAGCGTAGTAAGAAAGTATCCAGAAGAACCGGCTGCGTACCGTGTTAGCCAGAGATTTAAGCTTCTGAATGATTACTAACACTCTTGTGAAACGTTCTCGCCCAACGAATGGGGTCGAATAATGATATGTACCCGTATAACGGAATAGGACCTAATCATGATGTACACAGCCAAAAATTCTTTGTGCTATGGAAAACTTAATCCTCAGGGAGGAGCTGAACTGGCGTTCTACCCATAGGAGAAGGGGAGAAGGGGGGGGGGGGGGGCGTGAGGCCACTACACCAACGAGGCCCACTCTTTACCACTATATAATTCACATATTATATATCTATGACGACAGCGCAAACTTGTTCTATTACTATGAAATTCTAATTTTTTGTTGCTTCCAATTCGTTAGGGAGTGTGTGGCGGGTTTAAAGGAGCCTTGCGACGCCCACTTGGTCGATAGTTCAGTATCGCGCTCATGGCTCGTCATGCCTTCCACCCCTTCGAAGTAGGAGATTTGGCACCAGACTTGGATTAGCTCTGGAAGCTTTATCCTTCATCTTTTTTTGAATATCGCTGTAATCTTTGATATGCCTGTTAATTATTTATTGAGCAGTGCATGTGGTCTGTTATGGGCAACTTGCACATCCCAATGCACGTGTTTTGGTCTTGGCAGCTTCGTCATTGGGGTCTGGCCCTTCGTCTCTAGCCAGTCCTCATCGGGAGAACTCCACCCATTACTTAGAGAAGGCGCAGACGTACAATTTACACGTTCGACTAAGTGAAATTATCACTGAATGGGCAGTGTTGTACACTCGGTGGTTTTTGGGTGGTAAATGTGTCGTAACTTTTCGTTTCAAGTATTTTCTTGAAACCACGCTCAAAATTTTGAAATGCCTGGAAATTATTTTTGAGCCATATATGTGTTGTGATACCAGCCAAGAGCAATCAAGTGTAAAACACTGTTCATTCAGTGGTAATTTCACTTATTGGGACGTGTAAAGTCTAGGTCTGCGCCTTTTCTGTGAGGGTGGGTTGAGTTCCCGGCGGCAGGATTGGCTTAAGACGATGAGCCTGCTCGACCGACGAAGTTATCAAGACCGAAACATTTGTACCGGACTCTACAAGTGCTCATAAACGGACTACGCGCATGGCTCAAAGGATAATCATCAGGTATGTTTAAACTTGAGCGTGGTCTCAAGAAGATATTCGATGCGAGAGATACTCAATTTTCATCAAATTTAGTGTGACATTTCCGGGCTCGATTGTTGATCATCTATTCACTGTTGGAGCTGCTCAGTTCAAAGCTTATGTGGAAGACATCAAACTGAAAGAGATGCATCAGGTTTGCCTATCTTTTTGAAAGAGCTCTGTGGTCTCTACCTTCCATTATGATTGCTATTTAGGTTTCTCCTTCGATTATTGCGAGTATACATGAAGATTATAATGTGAAATTCAATTCATTATCCGATGTTTTCAATTTCCTCACCAGACGCAATAACACTGAGTTAGAAAAGGTCGTCTCACGGATGATCAAGGCAGGTTTAATATACTGATTTCTGTGCTTTCTGATGGGCACTTGTAGCGTGGTGGTTGGAGGTGCCTTGCGACACACAACTGATCAATCATACTTCAGGCTTACCAGAGCTTCCATCTTTCGGGGTTGACGAATCGTATCAGACTTGTCTGAGAGGATAGCAGCAGTGATTTGGTACATTGTTAGGCTACCTTGAGTCACTGTAATGGCCAGATATGAATTCAATATCCTCTAACGATGCTCAAAAGTCTGATGCACGACGCGTCTCCCGCGGATTGATCCACGAGAGCTTTTGCCTTTTTTTAGGATGGATTGTTGAATTGCCGCTCCAGAAGGGGATATTTTCAGGACAGCCTTGACAGTAACCCAAAGGATGGCACATTTGATAACTTGGATTTCGTTTTCTTCTTCAAGCTCGTTACCTGTTCTGTCGATACACTAAGATTTCTTATCACTCAAAATGCCGAAGCAGGTCAGTTAGCAGACGTAGAGAAAAGCACAGTAGTCATACTCAGTAATGCTTAAACCCTGTTATTACCATCAGTTTTTCAACCCTTCGAGGATGAGGCCTTTTCCGCTTTTTTCATACTTTCAATGGTCATTCGCTAGCATAATTCTCGGCGATTTCGATAGTGTACTTGGTTTCTGAAAAGACCTCTGTAGAGCGCTGTGACAAGGTAATTAGAATCGAGTTTCACACACGGCGTTCCTTATCGCGCACATTCCAGTTATTTACTTGATACTTTCTTCCCCCATTTTGAAGAAATTTTCTAAAAATTTTCCTTAATAGAGTTGTAGAACAGACTTTTTTCTATAGTTCTAGGTGCGTCGACCTTCTGTATCTATCTTGTATTTCCAAATAAACCCTCCTCTATGCTTAAGCCTAAGCAGCTTAGGCGTAGGAGTGCGAAACGTGATCTTCTTTCCGCTTTTCCAGCTTTCTATGAAGACCATTTGGGAAGTCATGGCTTAGACTCGGAATTTTGCTATCAAGTTATCACTGAAATTGTGTTGGAATAACATCCATAAATCCTAGCCCAGCAAAAAACTGCGCACCGAGTGTGAAACTCAACTTTGTTTTCGCTCCTGCGGCGCACTGAGAAAACGTTCTCAAATTACAAAATACATTGTTGTATTGGCAGGACTCAAGCTGTCGAGTGATAGCAAAGTTCATAGAAAAGGCGGAAGGACCCTATGGAAAGCGTTAAAAGGTTTATTGAGTTAACCAGTTGTTCCGTTTAATCTCTATCTTCTGTAGCTACACCTGCCAATTTTTTCCGTGGTATTCGCCAGTTGATGTCGGTTGATCAACGACTAGTATTGTCGACGATTCGTACATGGAATTCACTAAACAGATGATACGGGCTCTGGATACCCATTCGCTTTCAGTGGTATTTGCTTGTGTCATGCAAATGGCCTTGGATCCTCTTATTTTTAGCCGTGAGTGTTCATTATGTCACCAAACTTTGCTTTCTCAGGTTAAAGGATTATAAAGGAATTTGTTTAGAGTTTGAGCACCAAGATCCTGGAGTATGCCGTGTAATAAAGGAGAAAATCGTATTTGTTGTCGTAAGTTCTTCAAGATTTCTCCACTTTTCATGAGTTTCTCTAACGAGAACTTTCTAGGATGAGATCGTGAATATCATTGTTCGAAACGGCTCATTCTAAGCAGATTCTATCTGTCGTCGAATATCCACCTATTGCTGAGTTTGCTGTTGGAAAGAGGTTACAATTCGTCATAGATGCCGCTATTTCCAGTCCTCCTTGGTTAGTTACTAACCCGAAGAGTTCATAAACCGTCTGCTTTTTACTTCTCTCTTCTACTACTTTTAGGGCTGGTTGTATCATTCGATATCTCCATGCAGTTTTCTATCAATTATGGTGAGGAAAAGACGGCTGAGATCATATGTCGATTCATAGTAGGATGTCACGAAGAACAGTCTGTGAGTATCATTTGGCGTTATATCATGATATACTCCAAGGAATCGTTAGATTTTTTGGTACAATTTCGTTACCTAAATGTTAGACGTCGACAACTGACAAACCGATCTCGTTCTCTGAACAGGACCTTTTCACAGAAATGTTAGCAATCATTCGGAAGCTTAGATTTCTGGCTACAGCTCCACGTGGCCGGTTTTTGAAAGGACCATTTTATAGCGCCGAAAAATTCAAAGTAAAATTGTGTTTCACATCCGCCGTTGGCTTCAGAAGCATGAGAAGGATATCAACGTGTAGAGACATTTTTTTAGTATCTGAGTAATCGTTTTATATGGAATTTTTTTGGAAGCAAAAAGTTTTCCCAATTGAATAACCAATTGTATACCACATATCCAAACGGCCAATGCGTCGATCAATTGCCCCCGACCCCGTGGACTAACTTGTGAACAATGTTGCCGAAAATGTAAAGTGCGATCTTATCCTACCTGCTAACGATACTTCCAGAAAATAAACCACATCTTTGGAATCACTGAAACTGACGGCATCGAATGATTACTAACAGTCCAGAGAAAGAGCTCTGTCCGGCGAGGTGTAATGCTCAAATCTTTGTTTCTCCTACAGTGCTATCGAAGGAGCATTTCCAAGAAGTAAACACATTTTTGAGTTTTTCGAAATTTGCGCTATCGAGTGAACGAGGCATTCTGAGGAAGAAGTTTTGTCCAGGGAAATTTAAGCGACAAAAAAAAAGTGCTCGTGTGAAACAAAATTTTAATTCGGTGTTCACAGCGCAATAAAAGAGTGTCTTAGAAAATCAGCCATATGTAAGCTGTAGCTGAGAGATATAAGCTTCGAATGATCGCTGAAAATTCTATGAAAAATTCCTGTCCAAGGAATGGGATCGGTTTCTCATTTGTCGCCAGTTAATGAATAAGTAACATAATTTTTTAATCTAAGTTCCTTTTTCGTACCCTTAGGGATCAGGCTTTTACTCCTTTTGTCCAGACTTTAACTACTCATTCGATAGCTCAAATTCTCAGCGACCTTAAGATTTTATTTGGTTATTGAAAAACCTTTGTACTGCCCTGTCGCGGCGAAAATAAAGTCGAGTTTCCACAGTCCGCGCATTATTACGTCTTTTAAATCGTGCTACGCATAGCGATCTCAATGCCGCCTGGAAAGTGCGCGCGTGTTTCACTAGTTATTCAGAAGTTTTTTCCTCCATTTTGTAAAAATTTCTAGGTTTTTGCCCAGTAAATCTCTATGAAGCGGAAGCCAGGCTTACGCCTAGAAGTGCAAAACGTGTTCTTCTTCCTGTTCTTCCAGAGATCTATGACGACCTTTCAAAAATCATAGTTAGCTTGAGAATCATCAAAATTTGTTCTTTCAAATGACTATTAAGAGTCTGCTGAAAAGGCCATCCACGAGCCCTAGCCGAGCGAAAAAAGCGTGTTGAGTGTAGAACGTGGATCTTATTCTCACTACTATCTGCCCACGTGAGAAGGTTTTTTCGTTCAAAAATAAGGTGTGGCATTGGAATCGCCGAGAATTAAGCTATCTAATGACTACTAAAAGTGTGAAGAAAAGCTGAAAATCCTCCTCTTCAAGGGTTGGGAATATTGGGATAAACGAATTGTACCAATTTTCTTCCTTCACAGATTCGAGATTCATATTTGTTTTATTGGTAAATAGAGCTTCCTGATCAGAGGTTTTGTAGCTCTCTGCTCTGTGTGCGTTCCTTCTGACCGTTGTTCCGTACTATCCAGATGTGATGCTGTCTGCATACAAGTCTCTTATTGATGTCACGATGAAAGTTAATCAGGAAACGAAGTTAGGTAAGGTGTGAGGTAGTGTTCGTTTCGAGTCATTCAAGACGCGACGCTTAAAGTATAACGTATCTGATAATTATTTTTGAGCCAAGATATCATATGGTCTTTTATCGCCCACTTATAGAGCCCGGTACACATGTTTCGGCCTTGACAGCCTCATCAGTCACGCAATACTCTTTGTCTTATCCAGTCCTCTCAGGGCCCCTATATCCTCCTATAGAGAGTAGGCGACGATAAACCGTTTACACGTGCTGTCACGTAAAACACTCTCAATCTAATGATAGTGACTTGACGACGCGTGTGAATCGTTGGTCGTTGCCTACTGTATATAGGAGGATGTAGGGGGCCCCGAAAGGATTGGTAACAACGAAGGGTACTGCGTGATGGTGAAGCGTTTCAAGGCCGAAACACGTGTATCGGGCTCTACACAGCTGTCCGAGATCAAGGACCACATGACATGTGGCTCAAGAATAATCACCACATATCTTGTGGGGTAATGGTTTTTTGAAGAGTCATTAGCAACCTCAGGAAGAAGTTCGGTACTTCGTGTTCTCAACAATCTACGTGTTCTTCTCACATGGGAAGCGACAGCTGATGAACTCTCGTACTTGAAGTGGTTCAGGTATAACAGGAATTCTTTATCTAACCGTTTTTAGCACTGGTAGATGTTACATGTTACAGCTATAGATGTTAGAACCATTAGGTCCTTGCATAAGTTTTTGCATTAAGGCAATGAACACCAAATTTATCTATTGATCAGAGGTATTAAAATTTGCTTCTTTTTGGTACCGTTCAAACTATGCAATTTTTGTGAACTTTTTGGTATTCAACTTGCATATAGTTTGATAATGATGTAACATGTTTTGAGCCGTTACTTAAGTCTACGTGCTAGACAGGCGCCTATTTTATCTCTCAGGACTCTTCAGTAGCACTTCGGTTCAGCCAATCCCTTTAGTCTATACTTTTCTATAAAGGAATCGACGCCGAATAATAAATCACTATAAGTCAGGTGACAGAATCCCCAGGCTGTGCTACTGATGGGTCCTGGAGGACGTAACAGTCGCCAGTTTATAACTCATCGGATCTCACAAACTGCTCAAAACATGTTATATCATTACCAAACTGTTTCTCGTTTTGAGCAAGGTCTATGATGGAGCTGTCGCGGAAAACAAATCCTCTCGCTAATCATGCATGAATGGCGCCTAGATGGAAATGCTAGAGAAGCGGCGTTCAAGATTAATGGAGCTTCCTGTAGGTGGCCTAGGGCGTGACTAATCCTCTAGTCTGTACTTCCCAAATTTGAACTTTGTGAACCGTTTTTTTCTTGGTCCTTCTGTAATCGTATCATCGCTCCAAGCTCCATTAGTCTTCCGCCCCGCTTCATTAGCTTTTTTCCCCTACGCGCCATTTGTACATTGCATCTTGAGGCAAGTATAGGGAAGTGTGATACCAAAATGTTCACAAGAAAATGTACAATTGAACAATGCCAAAATCATGAAACTTTAATCACTTCTGGTTGATAAAATTTCGTGGTTATTACTCCAGTGCCAAGAATTTGAGAACGACCTGATATCTTGGTGTTTACCAGAAGTTTGGAATCCAAATAGTTTTTCTTCAATTTGAGAAATTATTTTTTGATTTCGCGAGTACTTGTGATTGTCACCTACTTAGATTGTATCCTGACGCTGCACTTGGAGAACTCTATACTTCGCTTTTCCATGTTGTTCTCCGTGACGCTGAAGAAAGCATCGAGGTGGTTATTTCATGCTCTTCTTTATTGTGATGTTTTCCTTTTCGAAGTTCGTTGTTCCAATTTTGAGAGTGGTGAAGTGGGAATCGCACTGGATTTGGTTCTGGCAGTTTCTCGCTTGATTGATGCCACAGCGCCAAATGTGAGTCATTTTATACTCGTAAGTAAATAAATATTTTTTATGCCGTGGTAAATATAAGATATCCTATTTTTTCTTTCTATGACTTCAAAAATCCTATAGTTTCTATTTTAACAATATCAATTTCAACCTGATATCTAATTAGTTCAAACAAATATTAATGAAATGTCCACCTTTTTTAGCATCGTTTGGTGAAAATGCAAATTCGCTATGTTTACAAACTTGTACTTCAGTTAGCAGCTCTTCAGCGAATAGCACTGTCAATGGTGTGTGCCGTGGTTAGTGCTGCTCTTGATTCTTTTATTTCTTTTTTTTTTCCTTTTTTTCTACATCACTAGGTATCTTTTATCTCTTCTACTTCTATTTCGATCGAAATCGCAGTTTTACTGTGCGAACTCCACCACTTGTTCTCGTATAGTAGTGCTCGAAACGATTTCGTTCCCTTTCGTTCATCTTCCACAAAGGCTTTCCAAGACCACTCTGTTATTTCAGACTGTTGCTTGAGACTTCGTCATCTCTACGAATGTCGGTAGTATACTGGTCGAGACGATCCTCCTTTGAAGTCTTGGAATTAGCCGATCTAAGGCGTTTCTAGGCTTGGGGATAGTACCGGAGACAGGAGGTCGAATCAGGCTTGCTTTTCTGATAGCCTGCATCTTTAAGCTTTCGGCTACACTCCTCCCTTCTGTGGCTGCTATTCCGGATTTACGTTATAACTGTTGAAGTCTCAACGTTTTCCATTATATGCAACTACACTTCCAGAACATGAAGCGGCAATTTCGGTGTTTGAGGGAATATCGGACGACGATCTTCAGTTTCATTCATCAAAGATTCGATCCTGCCCTACGTGGCTACGAGAAACTCTTTCTGCTATCGTTTCTTGATGAGTTGCCTTCAGGTGAGATTCACTCACTCGTTTTCGATCAGTCAGAGTTTGCACATCTTGGAAAGGCTATTTCGATTCTTTTCGGTTGTAAGGGAACAATTGAATATGCGACCTCATTCGCTGGACAGGAACTTTCCATAGAAGTGTCAGTAATCATTCGAAGGCTTAAATCTCTGGCTAGCCCGCATATGGCCGATTTTTCAAAACATCCTTTTATAAAGCTGTAACATCAAAAATAAAAATATGGTTTCACCCCAAACACGCAACTTTTTTTCTTACCCCGCTCATATTTCGCTGGACAAAACTTCTTCCTCAGAGTGCTAGTAATCTTTCGATATCATAAAAGTTTCGAAGAACTCAAAAATATGTTAGCATTTGATAACCTCGTTTGACAGCACTGCAAGAGAAGGAACAGATTCATGCTTCACACTTCGTCGGGCAGACCTCTTTCTTGGGACTATCAGTAATTATTCGATAGCGTAGTGCTGCTGATTCCATCGCTTGCTTATTTTTTTGGAAAAAACCGTTTCACTGCAGTGCAACAGGGAAAGATGACACCCTCCAAAACGCGAATTCACCGATGGTCGTGTGAAAACGGCCACATCTGCGCCCCTCACCCCACCACCCCATGGAACTAGCTAAAGAACACCTTTCCGCGTATGTCAGTCAATCTTCTGTTCCATGTTACAGTGCAGAGAACGATAAGTCCACAAAATAAGCACACGTTGGAGCGGGCAAACATTACGCTTTCGAATGATTCTTAATAGTCCAAAAAAAAAAGAACTCTATTTTCAATTCCGTTTCGAGTGTTTTCTTGATACCACAGCTCGAATTTCAGTATGCCTGATGATCATTTTTGAGCCACGCATGTCAGTGGTCTGTCAAAGAGGGGCTGACTTATAGAGTTTCGATACAAATGTTCCGAGCATGTCAGTGGTCTGGCAAAGAGAGCTGACTTATAGAGCTCGATATACGTGTTTCGATCTTGCGATCCTCGTCAGTCAGGCAGTTACCCTTTCTCGTCTTTTGCCAATCCTGTGTGGGTGCTCCTGTCCCCCACACTAATAGTTAGCGACGACGAACGTTTTACACTTCATGTCCACTGAAATTATCACCGAACACAGAGTGTTGTACAATCGAATCGTCGTGTAGTGTAGAATGTTCGTCGTCGCTAACTTTTAGTGTGGGGACTGGAGCACCCACAACAGGATTGGCAAAAGGCGAGAAAGGGTGACTGCCTGACTGACGAGATCGCAAGATCGGAACATGTGTATCGAGCTCTATAAGTCAGCCTCTTTGACAGACCACTGACATGCGTGGCTCAAAATTATTACCGCATATTAAAAGAACTCTGTCTCACGAGAAAAGTACGTGTGTGAAAACACAACGGCATTGTTCCGTAACAACGTCAAAAAACCGTTAACAAGAGCCGACTACGTGGGCTGTAATCAGATTTAGCTTTAGAATGATTACTAGGCACTCCTATGAAAAGTTCTTACCTTGCGAATAAGGTCGGATAGCCATTTGTACCCT